>JANZLF010000002.1:16247322-16261400 GCA_026546835.1 Erythroxylum foetidum
TGGCTATAATTATATTAGCCACTGAGCTGTGTAGCTCAACCCATTCCTTTCCCTCCTCAGGTGCAGATCAGGACGATTGTTGATTTTGCTCGGCATCGGAAACTTCAAGCTAATTAGGAGCCTTGTATTACGTTAGTATTTTGGTTGGCCCTCCTAGCATATCATCATGGAGCATCATCAATGTATTTTGGATTTAAGTACATTTTGTACTTTGTAAGAATTGTTTAACTTTGTTTGACATGTAATGGCATGAAGCCCTTAGTTTTGGGGTGTTTAATTCCTTGATGAAATGCATGTGTAAAGGCTTGATTGTATGAGAATGTTTTTGTGTGAATCGCATTTTGTATGAATGTTGGGGATCGGGTCCGCGGTTCGGGCCGCTCAGCGCGGGCACGACCCGAGGGGTCGCCTCGGGAATGGGGATCCGGGACCCAGGCCCAACAGCTTCAATATTTGTAGCTTTCAGCAAGCCCAATTCCTCAATCTCCTACAAAATCTTTTCACCAGCTTTGTGAGGGGGAGGAGATGTTTTTACCATCCTATTCTTAATGAACTTTTGTTTATTGCTTTTAAATGGATTATTTGAAGGAAGAAATTTCCTATGATTGTCAAACGAACATGTTTTGAAATTTTTGTGATTGTCAAACCAACATGTTTTGCCCCGTTTGGAAGACAAAATGCATCAGAATCATTACCAAAGCCAATTTTTGTGTTGTTCTCCATCCAAACAACATGACATATGCTGAAAAATCACTAATGGTCCACATCAAAACTACTTTCAACACAAAATTTTATTTCAGAGACACATGATATGCCTAAACACCATATTCCCAAAAAATGTTGCAATTTAGATATCAATGGTTGTAAAAATACAACAATTTTATGCTTTAGATCTATAGGCCCTGGAACAATCACTATAAAGAACATATATGCCTCTTTCATACATATCCATGGAGGCAAATTATAAGGAGTAATTGTGATTGGCCATAATGAATATTGTTGGTCGGATTGACCAAAAGGTTGGAATCCATCTGTCGATAATCATAACCTAACATTTCGACTTTCAGTTGCAAACTCAAAATGGGTGTCATTGAAATGTTTCCATGGTAGTGCATCAAAAGGATGACTCATTATTCCATCTTCCTGTTTTTGTTCATTATGCCATCTCATGTGAGATGTAGTTACATCATAAGCATATAGTCTTTGAAGTCTCGGAGTTAGCGGGAAATAATACGTTCGCTTCCAGGGTATTAATTTCTCTTTCATATAATGCTTTCTAGGTTTGAATCTAGATTGACTACAAAATTTGCACTTTTATAATTTCACATCATCTCCCCGATACAACATACATCCCAATTTGCAACAATCAATCTTTTCAGCAGGCAAACTAAGACCCCTAATAAGTTTCTTCATATTATCAACCATTGTATGATCAGGAGGTAATGATTCATGATACTATTCAAGAATTTTATCAAAATTATGATAAAAATATATACTTCAAATTTTATGTTCAATATTCGAGCAATTGAAGACAATTGAGTCATTGTCTCAAAATTTGGTCATAATTATTGGTCAATTGAGTGTAGTAACTTTAAAAGGTATAATCGAATGCATCATAAACCATTTGCATGTAAGGATTTTCACTTGCATCCATATTATTTGTTCTAAATCCAATCCCCCTTAAAACTCATTTAAGTTCACAAACGATTGTACTTGATTATCTATTAAGGTGCTACAATTCAATTGTTCCCCATGTCGTGGCCACTCAAAATAAGTGGAGACAAACCCTTGTCTTAACAAATGCCCATTAACTTCATCAATAGGAAGGAAACGAATTTGTTTGCACTTTTTACAAAGACATTTTATCTTTGGGTCATCCATATATGCAGGTTGAGAACATGCATAATGATAAATGCTTCAACTCCCTCAAGAAACTCAGGATTAATGAAACCATTAGGTGTTAATCATCTATACATACAAGATCTATCAACATTACTCATTTATACAAAACTGTTAATTTCAAACAGTGATTCCATAGTTAGTATCCTTTATGTTCGTCAAAGTTTACAAAACATCTAAACTTTGCATAACATCCCCTAAGTACTAACCCATTGAATTAATCACCACAGTTTACACCTATGAATTAAGAAAACAAGTTCTTGTTACGACTCCTAGGCTCATGATATTTTTCACTAATAAGCCTCACGGGAGCCACATCACGGGTTATGGGTTAAGATAAAAATTATTTATTAACTGAAGATTTTTTTTGTAATCATATATGTTAGAAGAGGATTCAAAGACAAACTTAAGGACATGAAAGGGAAAATTCTTAGTCAGCTTGATTTGGTACCGGAACATAAAATGAATTACTTAATTTTATAAAGTTGGAATTTTTAGTTGAATGGTTTAGATATTGCTAATGAATTTCAAATTACTGTTAGAAGTTTGATATTTAACCTAGATTAATTATGTACCAGTAACAGATATAATAATTAAAGATAAAAATATGAATACTTTGATTAATAAATTATTGTAACATATACAAATTATCTAATATGTTTAAAAGAAAATTATTATTATATTAAAAAGATGCATGTAAAGATTCGCAATAAAAAGTAAAGAGAACCTAATCATTTTAGAGAGCATTAATGAAATAACCCATTAACAAAATTAAGATATTTGGAATTATAAGGCAAAACCATCCTATATTAATTCATCGATAAACTGAAGTTCATGTCACAAACAAACTTCGGTTGGTGCAGGCCATTAACATTCAAAATGCAGGAAGTTCAATTCAAAGGTTCAAACCATATACAAATACCCAAATTAAACCAAGTACACAAAAACCTAGTAAATAACAAAACTCACTTATCTTGAACGACATGCAGAAGAAGTCAATGAAGCACATGAAGGAAGAAAATGACGGAGCTAGAGTGAACTGATGGCCAAAGAAGATAACCAAAACAAATCAAAGAAGACAATGAATTTTAAAGTAGTACGCAAATTGATATAAATTCATATTCAGAAGTCTTAGTTATAGCATTTGATTGTTGCCATGTCATACAAGAAAATCTAGTCATTTGCCTTTTAAAACATTAAAAGCATGATAAAAGTTCTCTTTTCAGTGAAGTAAAAAGATGCAAAATGACTATGTTGCAAAATATAGAACATATACAAATTCAATTAAAATGTGTGGAAAGTTATTGTTGACATTGTCAACAAACAAAGGAAATGAATGACAAAAATGAATACCTAGTAACTCTCGAATATGTTTAACTCTCGAATATTGTATGGGATTCTTCGATAGATTGATGGCACTTGTGCTGTCACAGTAGATTGGGATTTCTTCTTCTTGTACTGCATAGTCCTCTAGCTAGTACTTAATCCACAACGTTTGTGAACAGTAACTTACGGTTGACATATCCTCGGCTTCCGCTGTTGATAGAGTAATTGAGCTTTGCCTCTTACTTGACCATGAAACTAGATTATTACCAATAAAGTGACATCCTCCACTCGTACTTTTTTCATCAATCCTATCTACGGTATAATCCGCATCACAGTAGCCAATCAACCTGAAATCTTTACCTTTCTCATACATTAAGCAAAGATCAGTAGTACCTGATAGATATATCAAATTCTTTTGACAGCAATATAATGAGATTCTCTAGGATTTGCCTGAAATCTTGTACACAAGCAAACACTAAACAAAATATCAGGTTTGTTTGCTGTAAGGTAAAGTAAAGAACCAATGATCCCTCTATACAGATTTTGATCAACCTTCTTGCCAGATTCGTCCTTAGACAAATGGTTTAAAGGATGCATCAGATTTGACATTGGTTTTACTTTTCCCATATCATACTTTATCAATAGTTCCTTCACATACTTCTGTTGATGAATAAAAATCTTTTCTTTAGTTTTCTTAACTTGCAACTTAAGAAAGAATTTTAATTCACCCATCATGCTCATCTCAAATTCATTTTTCATCAAAATTTCAAAATTAGCACATAACACTTCAGAGGTAGCACCAAAAATAATATCATCAACATAAATTTGAACAATAATAAAATCATTCTTTATGCACTTTCTAAATAAGGTTTTATCCACCTAACCTCTAGTGAACTTATTCTCAATAAGAAAAGAACTCAGATGATCATACCAAGCTCGAGGAGCTTGTTTCAAGCCATACAAAGCCTTATGAAGTCTATAGACATGATCCGGTTTCTTGACATCTTCGAAACCTGAAGGTTGCTTCACATAAACTTCTTCATCTATAAAGCCATTTAGAAAGGCACTCTTCACGTCCATTTGAAATTGCTTTATATTATGACAGACAGCATATGCAAGCAATATCCTATTAGCTTATAGTCTTGCTACAGGAGCATATGTCTCATTGTAGTCTATTCCTTCCTGCTGATTATAGCCTTGTGCTACTAATCTTGCTTTGTTATGACTCACTCTACCTGATTCGTCCAGCTTATTCTTAAAAATCCATCTAGTTCCTATGATGGATTTTTTCTATGGTCTGGGAACTAAGGACCAAACTTTATTCCTAGTAAACTGATTCAACTCCTGGCTAAAATCCAAGCTTCATCTTAAAGAGCTTCATCAATTTTCTTAGGCTCTATTTCAGAAATAAATGCAATATTTGCTTCTCTTCTGAATTTGGACCTAGTCTGCACGCTTTCTGAGGTCTCTCCTATAATCAACTCTTCTGGATGAGAATTCTTATATTTCCAATCTCTCTTCAAATCAAGAGTCTTAGGAATATCTTCAACTTTGTTTAAGGAAATTTCTGATTGTGATACTTCTTCATTATCAACCAAGGGTATTGAAAGGGTTTCAATATCAAGATCATCTCTCCTACTTGGTTGAGAACTATCATCAAACTTGACATGAATAGTTTCGTCAACAGTCTTAGAGGTAAGGTTGTAAACCCTATAGGCTTTTGACGATAGAGAATAGCTCAGAAAAATTCCAGAGGAACTCTTAAAGTCGAATTTATCCTTACTTTCTTTTGTATTCAATATAGAACACTTGCAACTAAAAGGATGGAAGTAGGATATATTGGGTTTCCTGCCATTCCATAACTCATATGGAGTTTTCTTCAACAAGGGTCACAAAAGTATTCTATTTTGAATATAGCATGCTGTATTCATAGCTTCTGCCCAGAAGTACTTAGGAAGATTCATCTCACACACCATAGTCCTAGTTGTTTCCTGAATCGTCCTATTCTTCCTTTCAACAACTCCATTCTATTGTGGGGTTCTAGAGGCAGAGAAATTCTGGAAATTTCCGTTCTCTTCACAGTACATTCTGAACTTCTCATTTTCAAACTCACCACTATGATCACTCCTAATACTTGCTATAGATATTCCTTTCTCAACCTGTAACTTTTTGGATAGGACCTTAAAACACTTAAAAAGACTCATCTTTATGTGATAAAAACAATATCCAACAAAATCTAGTGACATCATCAACAATAACAAGACCATACCTCTTTCCGCAAACACTCAATGTTCTAGTTGGACCAAATAAATCCATATGTAACAACTCTAGAGGTTTAGAAGAAGTTACAACATTTTTAGAAGAAAATGTTACTTTAACCTGTTTTCCTTTTTGACAACTTTCACAAAAGAAATCCTTCTTAAAACTTATTTTTGGTAAACCTCTTACCAAATCATGTTTAATCAACTTAGAAATATGTTTAAAACTGATATGACCTAGCTTTTTATGCCAAATCAATTTTTCTTGATCAGTTGATATAAAACAGGAAATATTTTGTTTTTGAAATTCTTCTAAATTGATTTTGTAATGATTGTTTTGTCTTTTGGCATAAAAGAGTATGGACCCATCCTTGTTTTTGACTTAACAAAAATTTTGATTGAAAGATACTTCAAAACCAGAATTACATAATTGACTGACACTAATCAAATTGTGTTTTAAACCATTAACTAGCAGCACATTATCAATGCATGCAAAGGAATCTTTACCGATTTTACTGATTCTAATTATATTGCCCTGCTGGTTATCTCAAAAGTTACCGATCCTCCCTTCTTATACTGAAGATCTAGGAATATAGAACTTTGTCCCGTCATGTGTCGCAAGCATCCACTGTCCAAGTACCAATGGTGCTGACTGTTTTTTCCAAGGAAGGATATCTGCAAGTGGTATTATCTGTCTCTTAGGTACCCAGATTTTCTTGGGTCCTTTACGGTTAGTTCGTGCACAATTCATAGTATGATGATGCAAATGATGACATTTCTAATAATGATTAAGTTGATGAAATTTCTTCCTAAAGGGAGCAGAATTTTTTTATGTTAAGGATAGTTTTTATCAAACCCTAATCCAGTTTTATCGTTAGGGTGTCTGTATTTCCCTATCATATCATTCATTTTCCTCGTACTCTCCATAAATGTTGATAGATCAGCTAGAAGACTATTTATTCTCTATTTTAACTGATTGATCTCTTCAGATCTATCTACCACAACCTTTTTCTTCATCTCGTCTACTTGTTTGTTTAAGCAGACATTTTCTTCTTCTAATGCTTGTGTGTTTTTCAAGTTTTCTACGAACTTTTTCTTAAACAATTTGTATTGCTTTAGAATTGCATGAGAATCTTCTAATAGTTCTGAGTATGCATCTTGTAATTCATTAAATTTTGAGGTTATCTCCTCATCACTTTCTTCTTTGGCTACCAGGAAAATATTTGATTACACCGATGCCTCTGAGTCCGTATCTGATTCAGACGAATCTAGATCTTCCCAGGTTGCCATCATGCTTTTCTTGCCTTCTTTATTCTTCTTTGGCTTTCTCTTTAACAATGGACACTTGGATTTGTAATGTCCCGGTTTATTGCATTCATAGCATGTGATGGATGTTTTATCGTTCTTCCCTTCATCTTTGCTATTCTTCTTAAAGTAGGATTTTTTTGTTTCCTTTAGCCTTTTTCTTCCATATGTGTTTGATCTTCCTCGAGATAAAGGATAGTTCATCATCTTCTTCGCTTGAAGCATGATCTGAATTACTGGAATCGTCTTCTTCGCTTGAAGCATGATCTGAATTACTGGAATCATCATCCTTGACTTCCTCAATCTCTAGCACTTTTGACGATGAGCTCCTCTTCCTTTAATTCTTCTGATTCTTCTATCCAACCTTCAATGCTATGGATTTGTCCCGTCTGGGCTTAGCTTTTGCATCAAGTTCGACTTCATGTATCTTCAAAGATCCAAGTAATTCATCAAGCTTCAATACGCTTAAATCCTTGGCTTCTTATACGACTATAACTTTTGGTCTCCATCTCTTTGGTAAAATTCTTAGGATCTTTCTAACGTGATCTTGATTGTCGTACATTTTACCGAGAACTTTAAGTCCATTGATGATAATTTGAAATCTTCCAAACATCTGATCGATAGACTCTTCGTCCTTCATTTTGAACAGCTAATACTGGTGTACAAGAATGCTTATCTTGGACTCCTTTACTTGATTTGTGCCTTCATGTGCGATGGATAGTGTATCCCACATCTCCTTCGCAATGTCGCATCCATGAAATTTATCATACTCAATTCTGCTTTGGGCATAGCTTAAGAAGAACTTAGCCTTCAAATTTAGTTGGAATCTTGCTTTTTGTTCTGCAGACCATTTGATTAGTAGAATGACATTTCCTTCTTCGTTTACCGGGGTATACAGTCCATTTTCTATTATCTCCCAAAGATCAATATGAGTGGATTTAATGAAGAGACACATCCTGTCTTTCCAGTAATGATAGTCTTCTCTATTGAATACGAGAGATCTAGTTACGGAGGCACCTTCAACTATGTATATGTGTGACTCTGCCATGGATCTTTATCCACACTTTGTTACAGTGGTTTTTGGACACCGAGCTCTGATGCCAATTGAAGTGAATCACACGTTAGTATATGATATACAAAATGCACAAGAAGGGGGGGTTGAATTGTGTATTCAAATTTTTAATACAATCCTATTTTTAAAAATTTGCTTTCTCAAAACGATTGACAAGCAATATTATGAAGTATTTGTATCAACAATAGAAACAAGAGTTAAGAGTTGAGATTGAGAATCGACACAACAATTTTATACTGGTTCACCCCAAATCTTGGGCTACGTCCGGTCCTTAGAATCCCTTCTGAGATTTCACTATACTTTACAAAAGTACAAGTATTCTTTTCACCGAGCCTCTTCAGGTCTCTTACAATAAGTATTCTTTTTCTCACTTAGCCTCTTCAGTCTCTCAGCTTTTCTTCTTCCTTACAGAAAGATATTGTGAGATTTGTTACAGAAAATATAACTCTCAACTTTCGCACAAATACAGTATTTAGCTTTTTAAAAATCACTCACTTTTTTAGTCTTCGACTTCGACTCATATTTATAGTCTTCGTCTTCAACTGCTTCTTAATAACTGCTTCTTGATAACTACTTCTTTCTTCTTGTTTCTTGATCTTTGAAGAAATGGTTGTTCGTCTTCGATTCTTTCGTCTTATTTTTATCGTTTTATTTTTATCGTCTTATTTTGCTTCCATCTGATTTATTGTTAGGCCTGGGTCCCAATTTCCAATCCCGAGGTGGCCCCTCGGAAGCATGTGGAACATCAAAAACCAGCAGCTGGAAAGAGGAGGCCTCGTCGCGGCCTCGGATTGCTCTCCACGGCGAGCGTCCCAACTTTTCGAACCCAATCCCAACATCTATACATAATTCGATTCACACACACATACACACATTCTCATACATTCTATCACATACACATGCCTTCAAATTTTCAATTTATCACACTCCATAAACAACATACTTCATGCTATTACAATTCGAGTAAATTGAGCAACAATCTCAACCAAGCACAATACATATAGAAGTTTAAATCCAAAATACATGAGAATGCCCAAAGATGATATGCTTGGAGGGCTAACCAAAAATACTAAGTTAAGACAAAAGCTCCTAACTATCTTGGAGTTTCCGATGCCTTACAAGGGTCAACGATCGTCTCGTTCTGCACCTGAGGAGTGGGAGATAATAGGGTGAGCTACAAAGCTCAGTGGCATGTACATTTATAGCCATTGGCAACGAGCCACACAATCAAGGATATGTCGATGCTGTGAGAGTGTCTATCTCTAGGTGATTTTCCCCTAGACTACGTCCACCTTCTGCGACTCTTGCTCTGGCCCTTCGCCGCTGTGTGTAGGGTGTTCTACTATTTATTTCCTCAACGCTTTGTCTGGTGTTTTCCCATGGTGCTCTCGATCGTCGCCCAGTTTGGGGTTTCTTTTCAGGTGATTATTGGCGCTCTTACTGACGGTGTTTGACGTCTGGCCATCTTCCGCGACTATTGCTTGTCTGCTCTTAGGCGGTGCTTCCCTTCTTGTCTCAAGGATTTATACCGCAATCTGCGCGGGCTCTCATGACCCATGGTGAAGAAAAAACCAAAAGCCCAGTGCCCTCCACCTATCCCTCCTGCTGAGGCTGAGTCCTCTCCGGGAATGGCTTCCACTCCTTCCAATGTGCCTCCTCCTGCTGGATCGTCAACCAAACAGAAACCTCTTTCTTCCCAGACCACAACAGGAGCCCCGAAACTAACATCAGGAGGAGTTAATCAAAGCTCTTCGCAGGCTATACCCCGTACCCCTATTTCGAAGAAGACAAGTATCTCTCTTAAGGTCGGAAAGGCCTCCACAAATGAAATTCTTTCCCCTGAAACCTATGAGACTGTTGACACTTCTGATGAGGAGGAAGATGAGGCGGCTGATACTGAAATGGGGAACCCTAAATCTTCAGAATTTGAGCATTCAGAGAGTGAGTCACCCGCAGTCCAGGTGACTGAAAAAATGACTGATCCAGTTCCCCCTCCCAGGCAGGTGTGCTTGGGGCACCTCCGGCCCCTCCGCCGCAGGGCCAACCTGATGGAAACCAATCGAAGTCTTCATTTGCTAGCCTCTTTCGCAATAATAGTGCGTTGAACTAGGGCTTACAACTAGCCCATATCCCCTCGACCAATGTCATGACCATTGAAGCTGAAGACCATCTGAATTTGGAACAGGAATGGGGGTTCTGTCTTGTGGGTGTTATCACAGGCTGTTTTCCTGGTATGAAGGCTGTTGATAGTTTGATCACCCAATGGGGCGTTGCCTGCAAAATCATACCCCATGAAGGGGGCTGGCTTGTCTTCCGTTTTGAATCGGAGGAAGACCGCACGTCAATATTGGCTGGAGGTCCATATATCCTGTATGGAAAAGATTTGATGCTGAAAATCTTATCCCCAGGCTTTGCTTTTAACTTCCAAGACTTTATGGCCTTGCCCCTCTGGGTTAAATTGCCGAATGTCCCCTTGGACCTATGGACTGATAAGGGGTTGTCCATGCTTGGATCAATGGTTGGTAAACCTATCTGCACCGATCAGGTCACGCACCAAAGGGCACGTATCGGGTATGCCAGATTGCTAGTGCAATTGGATGTGTCCAAAAAATCGAACCAGTTTTGATGTGCATCTCCCGGAAGGTATCTGTTTTTCTCAATCTGTGGTTTATGAGACGTTCCCCTCTTATTGCTGCGATTGTAAACATTTTGGCCACAATGTGTTTACCTGTGCTAAGTCCCCTCCTAAGGTGAAAAAATGGGTTCCTAAGGTGGGCAGACCTTCAGAAGCTAACCCTCCCGCCCAGCCTGCACCCCGCGGAGCCAAACAGAATAACCCCCCTCAGCCCCTTCCAGCCCCCCTTCCTGCTCACCAAACTGATGAACCTTCAGCCCAACCTTTTCCCGATACCTCTTTCCCCCTGCTAGGGTGGCAGCTGACTTGCCCCCCAGTTAGCTTCCAAAGGTAAGGAGACTGTGGCAGATGCTGATGGATTTGTTTCAGGCTCCAAACGTCCGAACGCCTCCACACATAACAGACCAACGCTGCTAAATGCTTCTACTGGGGCAACTTCTAGAGCTGAAGGGGTGGCCCCTCTCGGTCGAATAAATAAGTATCCTTTGTTGGAATGTCCGAGGTCTTGGTACGACCTCGAGACAGAAGAGTGTTGTCACCCTTTCTAGACAACACAAATGTAAATTCCTGTGCTTGTTGGAGACAAAACTTACTGAACCAGGTTTGGCGCGCTTGATCCAAACTTGGTTTCCTAGTTGGGAGTTCAGCCACAATTTTCACTTGATTGATAAAGGCCATATGGCCATAACCTGGAACCCCTCTTGCTACCAATGCCACATGCTGGAAATTGGTGACCAGTATATATATTGTCGAGTCCACCAACTAGTTTCTAACCAGTCCTTCTTTATCACATGCATATATGGGCTATATACAGTGTGACTCAACGACGGGAATTATGGTCTCATCTCCTTGAACTCTCCATCGGTCCTCACCAACCTTGGCTACTCATGGGAGACTTTAATTGTGTTTGCAAAGTGACTGAGCGCATTGGCTGCACTCCCCCCCCATAGCTTACTTCCTGCAGGACCTTCAAGAATTTCGACTACTGGGGGGCCTAGACGATGCTCCTTCCACTGGGGAGTTTTATACTTGGCAGAGAAATCACCTTTGGGCTAAGCTTGGCCGGGTTCTTCTTAATACTGCTTGGTCTGCAAATGGTTGGCACTGCTCAGCTCACTTTCTATCTATGCGCATAGACTCAGATCATTGCCCTATCATTGTTGACTTCCACTAGACTACAGCCAGTACAAATCGCCCTTTCAAGTTCTTCAATATGTGGCTACAACACCCTTCCTTCTCGACTCTAGTTTCATCGGCTAGGCCTCTCCTACCCGAGGGTCAGCGCAGTATTCCCTGGCCAGCAAACTTAAATCCTTGAAAACCCCTCTTAAACAGCTGAACTCTATGGCCTATGGGCATATATCAGAAAAGGCAAAGACAACGTAAGCAGACTTCCAAAGCAAATACCAACTCTCCCTCTTATACCCAAATGATGCCTCTTTGACTGATCAGTTGAATTCTGCGGGTAAACAAGCACTCCATCTTCAAGAAGCTGAACGACTCTTTTTCAAAGGTACACACTTGATGGAAGCTAATAGAAACACTCGGTATTTTTCCAACTGGGTCAAGAAGAGGACACGATTGAATGAAATTACTTACCTTATCAAAGAGGATGGCTCCCCCACCTCTTCTCTGAATGAAGTTGCTGCTTGCTTAGTGCATTATTATCAAGAGCTTTTAGGCTCCACCAGTCAGAGTGCTCCTATAGACCCCTAGCTCATCCAACAAGGCCCTTTGGTAAGTCAGGACATGTGTCAGCAATTGCTAAGTCTTGTCACTGATTTAGAAATCCGCAGTGCTCTTCATGATATAGGGAATGATAAAGCCCCTGGGGCTGATGGATTCACTTCAGCATTTTTTAAAAATCAGTGGGAGATAGTTGGTAGGGAGACACTAGCTGCGGTACATGAATTTTTCAGAACAGGTTTGCTGCTCAAACAGGTGAATCACATTATTTTAACCCTTATCCCTAAAACCAAACAGCCTCTCATAGTCTCAGATTTCAGGCCTATCGCATGTCTTAATGTGACTTACAAAATCATCTCTAAGATTTTAATGGACCATATGATGAAAGTAGTGGATACCATTATTGACCCTGCCCAATCTGCCTTCATACCAGGCTGGGCTATGCAAGACAACATTTGTTTGGCACAAGAGTTAGCACGGGGGTACAGCCGCAAACGTATCTCACCTAGATGTATGCTCAAAATTGATCTCACCAAGGCTTATGATATGGTTTCTTGGGAATTTTTATCTGCTATGTTAACAGGTCTTGGGTTTCCGAATGGCTTTGTGGAATGGATATCTGCGTGTGTTACCACAGCCTCCTACTCTATTTCCGTCAATGGCAACTTATATGGCATGTTCAAGGGTAGGCGTGGCTTGCGACAAGGAGACCCCATGTCGCCTATCTTGTTTTTATTCTGCCTGGAATATCTGTCTCGCACTCTTTGTCACTCATGTATGGATTCTGATTTTAATTTCCACCCAAAATGCAAACCCCTAGGTATCACCCATCTGGCTTTTGCAGACGATCTAATGCTTTTTTCTAGGGGTGAAATTCCTTCAGTTAAGATTTTGTTAAATGGCCTGAATGCTCTAAATCGTGTGGCTGGTCTGCAAGTGAATCCTTTGAAATCTAACATCTTCCTGGGGGTGTATGGGGTTCTGACCGTGATGCTATTCTCCACTTGACAGATTTTTGTCTAGGCGATTTCCCAGTTAAATACTTGGGCATCCCCCTCGCCCCTATGAAGGTGTTTGTAGCTCAATACTCATCTCTGCTAGATGCGGTGGACTCATACTTTTCTGCCTGGAATGGCAAAACTATTTCCTTTGCCAGTCGACTGGAACTCATCAATTCGGTGATTCAAGGGGTGCTTGGTTTTTGGCTTCAGGCCTTCCCTATACCAGTAGTAATCTTGGACAGAATAGCCTCGCTTTGCCTCCTCTTTTTATGGGGGAGTAAAACAAGTCGGGTTACTTGGGACACAGTTTGTACGCCGAAACAGGAAGGGAGTCTTGGTCTAAAAATTTACAGGATCTGGAATTCAGCACTCTTAGCCAAACAGGTGTGGAATATCCATTTAGAAGCCAATTCGTTATGGGTCAAATGGGTCCATATGGTCTTCCTACGGGGGGTGTCTATCTTGGATTGGTCCCCTCATCCTCGGGACTCTCCATTGATGAAGAAACTTGGCTCAATTAGAGACACTTTGCTAGTTAAACTGGGGGGCCGAATGACTGTGGTAGAAGGATTATGTAAGCTGTGTGTTCATGGCAGATTCTCTTCTCAACTAACTTATGATCTGTTGCGCATTAAAAATGTACCTAAACCGTGGATGTCCTTCATCTGGACAAAATACATCCCGCCCAAGTTTTCCTTTGTGACATGGCTGGGACTAAGGAACAGACTCCCCACTAAAGATAACCTCTCCTTTCTCGACTTGGACCCTATTTGTATCATGTGTAAGCGAGAGTTGGAAACTGTGGCTCATCTCTTTTTAACTTGTTCTTTTACTAACATGGTTTGGCAGGACATTCGTCGATGGTTGCGAGTTACCAGACAAATGAGCTCCCTTGC
>JANZLF010000002.1:16261500-16287458 GCA_026546835.1 Erythroxylum foetidum
GAATCTTGAAAGAAACGGTTAATCAGTTGAGTTCTGTAACTAACTCGAACTGACTCTTGCGTCTGCTTTTCTTTCTTCGCCTACTTTTGAATTCTGCGTCTACTTTTTCACTTTTGCGTTTGCGTCTACTTTTCTGCGTCTGCTTTTTATTCTGCATCTGTTTTTCAACTCCTTCTGTTTTTCATTATGCATATGCATTTCAACTTCTTTGTTATTCATCATGCGTCTGCTTTTCATCTTCTTTGTTATTCATCAAAATCATTGTAAAGTCATTTTTACTCAACAATACTCTTATGGAAAATCAAACTAGGAGGAAGTTGAAATGCCTAAGGATTGATAATAGATTGGAGTATTGCAAACAAGGAATTTGAAGAATACTGTAGGAAGAATGGAATCTTACGACATAAAATAGTAAAAGCTACTCGACAGCGGAATGGAGTAGCTGAAATATTAAATAGAACTCTCCTATAAAAGACAAGATGCATGCTCCTCTCTTCGAGTTGCTCACATTCTCTATGGAGGAAACAATTAGGACAACAGATTATTTAATTAATAGGCTTCCAACCTCTGCTAATGACTGTAAGACTCTTCAGGAAATTTGGAGTGGTAAGAAACCAAAACTCACACACCTCAGGAATTTTGAATGTGTAGCCTTTGCACATTAGAAAGAGGAAAAATTAGAGCCTAGAGCAATCAAGGGGTTTTCCTAGGGTATCTAGAAGGTGTAAAGGGGTTATAAAATCTTACTACTTCAAAAGGGAGGCTACAAAACAATCATAAGCAGAGATGTCATCTTCAAGGAAGATGAATTCCCTTTGCTGAACAAGGATTCCTCCAATTCTAACCTCCAAAGGGAAATTTAGGAAAATCTAGGGTCACTAAACCATTCAACCCCATTTTATACACCACCAGAACATGAAGAAGGTGGTGCTACACTGACAAAAAATGTGGAGCCTATAGAAGGCACTACACAGTATGAAGAAAGGAGAGAAGAGGCAGAAGGTGAAGGTGAAGGAGAAACTTCACACCCAATTTCGGATGATACTTAGGAAAATCTACAAGACTACCAACTCACAAGGGATAGGCAACCAAGAATTAGAATTCCAAATAGAAGGTACACAGAACTAGACTTGGTTAAATTCACATATTTTATGGTCAAAAATGTAGAAAATGAGGCTCCAAAAATATATGATGAAGCCATGAGAAGCAAAGATGCAAAACAAGGGAAACAAGCTTGTGAGAAGGAATATTCTTCATTGATGAAAATAAGACTTAGACTTTAGTCCCTAGACCTTATAAAGCCAAATTAATTGAGAATACATGGTTGTTCAAATTAAAGGAAGGAGTAACAGAATCATAACCTATAATTTACAAGGCTAAGCTTGTAGCTAAGGGTTTTAGGCAGAAAGAAGGAATAGACTACAAGGAGATATTCTCTCTTGTAGTCAAATTCAAGACAATTAGGCTTATACTAGTCCTAGCAACTCTATATGACAAAGAAATCCATCAAATGGATGTTAAGACAACTTTCCTAAGAAGACAATCTATATGAAGCAACCGGTCAGATTTAAGGATAAAAATAAGCTAGACTATATTTGCCTATTGCAAAATCCCTATATGGACTCAAGCAAGCTCTTAGACAATAGAACAAGAAGTTCCATGAGGTTGCTGCTAGCATAAACTTCATCAGAAGCTCCTATGATTACTGCCTATATTTCAAAGATCTAAGAATGACTAAAGCAGTGTTTATGTTAGTCTATGTAGATGATCTCATCATCACAGGGAAGGACTTGAATCAAATTCAAGAAGTTAAGACTGAATTGTGCTCTCATTTTGAAATGAAAGACCTAGGGGAAGCTTAGAAGCTTCTAGGAATGTAAATAATCAGACATAGGAGGGAAAGAAAACTATGGCTTGTTCAAAGGAATTACATAAGGAAAATCCTAACTAAATTCAATATGGAACAAGCTAAACCTACTTCAGTGCCCTTAGGATCACACTTACAAATGGTTTCTGACAAGTATCCTAGGACTGAAGAAGAATAGAAAGTTATGGCTCACTATCGCTATGATGTAGGTGTTGGAAGTCTAATGTACCTTATGCTATGCACAAGGCTTGATCTAGCCTATGCTATAAGTATCCTAAGTAAGCTCATGGCCAATCCAAGTTTAGAACACTGGCAAGGGCTCAAGAATGTTCTCAAATATATATCTGGAACAATGAACTATGGATTATGCTTTTCTAAAACAGAGCTAATCAAATGCAATTACCTGTCCCTGTATGGCTATGTGGATGCTAATCATGCAATAGATAAGGACTCGAGGAAGTCAACTTCAGCATATATATTTACACTATCAGCTAACACAATAAGTTGGAAATCATAACAACAATCAGTGGTAAGTTTATCAACTACAAAGGCAGAGTATTATGCAATCACAGAAGGGGTAAAGGAACTAGCATGGCTATCAAGAATTTTAAAAGAAATTAACACAGAAATCACAAAACCAATACTATATACGGACAGTCAAAGTGCGTGGTACCTAAGTCAAGATTCAGTTCTCCATGAACAATCTAAGCACATAGATGTGCGATTGCATTTTGTTAGAGACCAACTTGCCAAGGGAACCTTCAATCTGGAGAAAATAAAAGGGGAGAAAATTCCATCATACTTCGAGACTAAACTACTAACATAAAAGTTTAATTTTTACAGGGAGTACTGACAGATCATGGAAGCCCCTTGATTCCGAAGTCAGATTCAACAGATTTCACAAAGGCGGTGAAGATTAGGATTTCGGGTTTTGTCAGATCTCTCTAGGGTTTTTCATTTCAGCAAAGATTGATAGAGCAGGGGGAAAGAGTGATAAAAATCACTCATACTCCAGCAATCTTCACACAAATTCAACATAAATACAAGAAATATTGAAGAAGGCACTGAGTGTATGATGGTGTTTGTAGGTGCTTCAAAGAGAGAAAGGGGAGAAACCTTCTCAAAGCATTTGTGAGCTGAAGATTAAAACTAAAGCCTAAAACACGTGGAGACAATAGACAACACAAATGTCTGAATTGTTTAAACTCAAAACTCAGTCGTATTAAACATGTCTGAAGCATTACATAAAAGCACAGTTGTTTACAGCTTAAGTCTTTAATACACTGACATGTTATTACAACTAAAGATATAAAACACAGCTACATCAGTACAAAATGCAGACAGAAAAAAAAGGGGTTAAGTGACTCACATGGGAGGCCTATGGAGGTAAGCTGTTACAAGCAAACAGTTGATTTGAAGACCATCATCTTCTCCAGCAACTATAAAAAGAAGACAAAAGCATTAGACAAGTGCATAACACATTCAGAGAAATTCCATTTTCAATTTACCGTGTATTTTATATTTGTGAGTGCAAAAAGAGAGTAGAGAAAAAGTTTTCAGAGAGTTAGAGTACACCTATGGGTACTAGGAGAGTTTTGGGAAAAGCTCTTTGCAAGTGTAGGGGATACACTCATCTTTGTACTGGTTTTCTCTTCATCTTCTTCTTCATATAGCGAAATCTTCACTATTGAAAGTAGAAACCTTGGATGTAGACAGTGATACACTATTGAACCAAGTAAAAATCCTGTCTCATTTACTTTTCTACAATCATATTATATATGTAAAATAACAATCTTTATCAAATTCTGTGTTTTGATTGAAAGAAAAACAGTAAAGCAAAGATATCCTAACATTTGCCGATCAAAATAAATTAAAGATATTTTTTCCATAGCTAATGATCCAACCGTGGAAAATTGGGAAAAGGTTAATGGGGTCAGTTCGTGTTGGCTTGAGTATCAATTGACTTTATAACCACGCTATGAGTTCTTATTGGCAATATTCTGTACCCTTTTGACTATTATGTTCAGATCGGATTACATACATGATCCTCAGCGTTTCCATATAGCAAAGCTTTCATTTCATAACCTACTAGTAATAGTAATTCGCCAAACCAACTTGACCGAACTGAGCTATGAATCTGAGGCAAACCATGGTTTCATGTTCCTATATTCCTGATCTTTTCTGTAGCTTGATCGGTTCCCTAGTTCACCTGCTTATTTCTCCATCTGCAACTCCAAGTTCTAGTGAAAGAACTAAAGGTGAAGAAAATGGGAACGTCGGAGCAGCGAGCAACACAGCAGCCCAGATGCATTTCCGACAGCGTCAACATATTCGATCAGCTTAATTCAGCGAAGGGATCCAACCTTAATCATCAGTTATGGCATCAATATTATACATGCACATGATGTTATTATCTTTCGGTAAATGTATTAGACTTGGTTATGCTTTAACCATATTACTTCAAGGCATGAGATGAAGTATAATACGGTAGTATCTAACCGTTAATTTGTGTCGGAATTACAGCTCTCGACTACTTTTTATTCACTCATCAAACATATTCGTACAAAATAAGATCATTGAAAATTAATTTCATAAATTATACTTTTCGAGAACTAGTTCGATAAGTTCACCATGGGAATGCGTCAACGAATAAGTGATCGGCTAAGAGGCAGCTCCTCAATGAACAGAACCGCTTTCTCTTTCGCATGATAACCAACTCAATGCAAAACTCGATAATAAGAGCGTCACAGACCACTGAACCAAACCCATTCCAATGAAAATTTTCTCACCCGTAAAAGTGTTCATCACATGAAGTTGGATTCCAAGAGAAATTTACAAGCATTAATAGTCTTAACATTTTTATAACCGCAAACAAAACTTGAGTGAGTGCATTTTTAGCATCGGAGTGCAACGGAAGACGAAAAACCAACTAAAACATACTGGCTGGGAAAGAAGAACAAGTTCACCAAGAAGCTAGTCTTCATCCATCCCTGCAGGTTGATCTCTCTTGGGACCACCTGCAGGCTTTGCCATAATGATCTGCACAACAAGGTGAAGAAAGGTAAGAGTCAACCAAAAACTCATTCATATTAGTTTCTGGTTTTGTCATTACCTAAACTGAAAACAGTGCATAATGAAGCAAAATTGTCAGAGCGTAGTTTTAGCAACAAGTTTCAAGAAAAGAAAATACCTGGTCTACTCTCAATACAGTGCAGGCAGCATCAGCAGCATATTTCAGAGCAAAAAACCTGCAATAAAAGTTTTAGATGAGAATTGCAAAGGGTTTACACAAAATTGTAAGGAAATACTGCAAATAGAATAGAATATTCACCAGAAGAAAAGGGGAAAACTAATAAGTCTTGAGTAACCAGTAAAAATTACATAAATACCATGCTAAGTGAAATATTCATAATTGTAGCATGAAAAATGCCACAACATAAGATACACATACATTTACCGGCAGCAATGCCCACAACAATATATCATTAGTGACATAATAGATCATGGGCAAGTACTAAGAACTAATGGCAGGGTTAGAGGAAACAGAATACGTCATTTGTCAATGATCCAGTATAATTCAGAGCAAATGCGATCCAGACATACAGTAACAGATTTCAGCTGTTCAAGAGGATAATAAAACACATTTTATTTGTCAACGCTCCAGTATAATGCAGAGCACATGTGATCCAGGCATAGAATAACAGATTTCAGCTGTTAAAGTGAAAGAGCAATGAATCAACATTGAAAATATGGTACCAAAGATAATATCTTGCAGAAGCTAAAAAAGACCATAGACCATTAACAGACAGATGATCATAAAATGCAGAACATAATAGATCAGAACATACTTTGTGACATAAAGGTCCCAAATGCCCATAAATGATACATCCTTACAAACACCTTCCTCCAAGTCAATGCCCACTTTGGTATTTCCAGATGAATGGTCAGCATATAGAGAAGATATGATTTCCATCGCATTAAGACCAGCATTCTCAGCCAGTGTTTTAGGTACCATCTCAAAGCTTTCAGCAAATTTTGCAATAGCATATTGATCCAATCTGTAGGAAAAATGAAAACAACATATTGGCAATTCATTCAAGTAACAGTCTCAAACTCAAACGGTAAGTTTTACTATACATCTGAAACCTAAGGAGCTCAAGACACATGTAGAATCTAAAATATAATAAAACGAAGGGAGGAAAAGGATGGGGAGAATCAAGAAGTTAAAGAGAGGAATTTGGACGATAAATTACCCTGTTTCCTTAAATGAGAACTCCTTCAGTCTTCTAGCCAACTCAATTTCAGTTGCTGCAGCTCCTGGTACCATCCTGCTGTCCCTACACATTGCCTGAGCACAAGGTATATAAAGAGAGAGAGTATCAGTTACAACTTCCTCAAATCTATACCAAAAACAGTTGATCAAAGAAGGAAAAAGACTGCATCAACTACCACAAGCTCAAAATATTTGCAAAAGAGGAACAAGAAACCTCCAGACATGTATTTAACAACAATTACCTTGTAATTGTTAACTCCATCATCAACAGCTCTTTCAAGGTCATCCAATATACTCTCAGTACTTCCTCGTAGAACCACAGTGGAGATAGAATTTCCACCTTCTTCATTCCTCACAATGGTTACCTAGACAAGAAATATGGTCAGAGAAAGGACAGCAGGATCCACAACCCTGCAGGTCGTCAGTAAATGACTGCAACTACATCGAGTACTGTACCATACCCTAACACCTCCAATTTCCTCAACTGAAATAGAGTCCACATATCCCAAGTCATCTGAGCTTGGCTGACTGAGCTTCAACTGTTGTAAGAAGAAAGATGCAAATTAGGAAATAACTGAAAGGACTCTCCACAAGTGAACATGAGATGACTTACGAGAGCAACTGAACCCGTAGTGCGGCAAAATCTTCTTAGTTCAAACTTTGAGCTGATCTTCAAAACCATTAGCCTGCAAGTAAGAAATTTGAAAGGAAAAGTTGTCAAAAACTCAAAGCAACAGATAAGGAGGTCAACAATCCAAAAACGAGGCCTTCCTTCTGCATTAATTGTCATATAGAACATTAACGTGCACATTCATAGCAAAGATATCCGAAATTCAAAAGAAACAAAAAGGTGAACCAAATTTAGAGAGACATAGAAATTTGATGTACTTATAACGTTCACAGAAATGTAATGCCATCTCTCCAACGGCTTGTCCACTGACAATTACTTTGGCACCAGAATCTGCAACTGCTTTGATGAGTTCCTCAACTTTAGCTTCTTCAGTTTTAGCATAATTCTCTAGCTGCAATGCCAAAGTATATAATCAATATAGCCACTAAAAAATGCTAATAATCAAATCAAGGAAATCAGGAAAGAGGACAGATAAGCAAAAAACCAATAAATACTGAATATCCCTAAGTTATACCTGTTCAGCACTGTGAATGAGGACAGTTCCCTTGGTTTCAGTTGCAGAGGTATCAACACCACCAGCAAACACAGCAACCTACAAAAGTACAGAACAAGAGGGGAAAATCCAGAATAAATAGTTCCAAAATAACAGTATAAATAAAAGAACACCCAAAAAATTTACATTTTATTTTCTATTCACATAACAACCACTATCCATGAAAAAGCCAAACTTGCATGTGCACAAACCACTCCTGTTTCCCAACATACTATCGAGGTGATAAGATTTAGAATGATAAAAGGGAACAAGTCACATCCCAATGCTAGAAGAAACAAAATTTGGGCCATCAAATATAGATTTTATTAAGATATACATAAAAGATATTATGAAGATATACAAAATAGGGGAGAAAGAATAAAATTTAGAGAGCAAATATTAGGCCAAACTTAAAAGAAACAAGCAAACAAAATAAAGCACACACCTTTGCCTTCTCTACCCTTTTTATAGTACCCACAGCATCACTTTTCAAAACCATTCCTCGCACTACAGTACAACTATGTAAACCTCCTCCGACGAGCTTGGCAACCCGCACATTATCCACATTAAAATTCGCTGGGTTTTTGGGACAGACCTGGATACATGCCTACAACACACCCAGAAACAAAAAATATTACTAAACTCAGACCAAGATTTGAGATAAAAGAAGTCGTTCAGATGAACTTACATCAGCAATAAGATTACATAGAATGTCTTCTTGTCCGAATTGCTTGCTTGCAACAGCAGCTTTCATTCGTGAAACAACTTCCTTCTTTTTCCTAACATCCATTTTGTCAGAACCAAGCTCCACCAAATCCCCTAATATTTCAACAGTCTGAAGGGAAAAAGGGATAAGAAAATAACCAATGCAAGTGAGGAAACGCATTAAAAAATGTAATAAGAAAAAACCTAACCTTGTTGATCGCTTTGGAATATCCACTGATAATTTCACTGGGGTGCAGACCCATCCTGATAAGCTCTTCAGCGTTTTGAAGAAGCTGACCGGAAAATGAAATAGTGAGATTAGCTCCATCCCCAATTTCCTCCTGTTGGGCCTTGCCAGCCAAGACCAAAATTTTGGCAGCAGGGTGTTGAACTTCCAGTTCATTTACGATAGTGGCAGCGTCATTGGTAACAAACAGCTTGTCCAGATGATTAATAACCATCTTATTCATACCTGTGTAATCAATCATCAAACAAACCCTAATAATCTCAAAGTCTTAAGTTCTTGACGCATACAAACAAACTTATAATATTGATGAAGTAAAAGAAAAGAAGAAGACATAGATCTCGTACCGTTAGGGCCGAGGGAAGTGAGAGTGATGGAGGAGAGTTGCTTGCAGGCATCAATGTTCTTGAGAACTGCTTCGTCAAGTCCTGATAGATGCTTGTGCCCTTCCTTCAACATCGATTGTATACCGTATGGTTGCAATGCGAAACCCATTTTCTCTTCTTCTTCTTCTTCTTCGCTGCGTGTATGTGTCTGCGGGCGTGAGTGTGTCCCTAAAACCCCTAGAAACTTGCTATGTAGTGTCCATCACTTGCAAAGAACGGTCTAGAAAACATTTTATTATTATTTTCTCTCTTCATTCAAATAAATTTTTAGTTACAACCAAACATCATTTTTTGTGCGGGTCGGTTCGGTTCGGTTCGGGTCGGGCTGGGCTATGGGATGTTTTATTACTCATTGATCGATAAAGCGACGCTTTTTGTTTGGCAACTGCGAAAATTGACAAGGCGAGAAAAGAAAAGAAAAGAAAAGGCGTTTGAATAAGGTGGTGATGATGGAGGAGAAACTGAAATGCTTGGCTTTGGTTGGAGCTGGAGCTCTTGCGGGTTCTTTTTCCACTTTATGTTTGCTCAAGCTTCTTCCTAGGTAAGTCACTCCCTTTCTTTCTTCTTAACCAACGCTCTTTCTGTTGCCCAACCATTTTCATTTTCGTTTTCTACCACTTCCTACCCCATCCTCTCTCTTCTCTATTGTTGCATTTCTCTTAACAACGCTACTCATCAGCAGCTTCTATCCTTAATCTATTCCCGGTTCCTAAACTTGATTTCTATTATTGTCTTTTCCTTTTGTGGTAATTTCTGATTGATTCGCATCTTATGCAGGATTATAGCGAGCCAGTCCACTAAACATGCTAATACTCGATTGAATGGTATGACGCTTATTAATTGACGTGTATATATACCATACTTTGTGAACTAATTAACAACTTTGATTGCATTCTCCATGGAACTCCAGTTTTCCCTGAATATTTGATTCCTTATGATTTGTAGCTACCTGTTTTAGCACTTCACCTATTTACTTGTTGTTCAATGTCAGTGTAGTCCCTAGTTCCTTGTGGTTCGTAGCTACCTCTTGTGGTGTTTCACCTATTTCCTTGTCGTACAATGTCAGCGTAGTCCCTAGTTAGGATAGTTGGGAACAAAAAATCACTGCTTTATGTGCTATTATTGAATTATATTTGAAGAAGAGAAGAAGGAAACAAAGATGAAATACAATTGGATTTTACTTTCTGCTCATGGAAATTCAACTGTTACTATTCTTTTTGCATGATTCAAACTAGCACGGGTTGCGTATTGGTGAATATAATGTTTACACTTCTTTTGAGGAAAAGCAGTTTTCATAAGATCATTATTATATATTAATTCAAAGAAAAACAGTTACTTTTAAAAAAAAATTAGTTGATCACATAGGTCAATCTTGGAAGTTCACCATGATCATATCTCATGCCACGGTAAATTGAAGCTGAAAGTTTAGGAATTAGCTGGCAAAATGATAGAAAATTTGAGGCATGATACTCTTCAAACTCTGCCTTGGCATATTCTTGCTTGTAGTTTGAATGTTGTAGACTACAACTTATATTTACAGATAAGACATCTGCTTGAAGGTGTTAGTTTTCCACATTGTTTCTTATCTAGAAACATGCCGGGTTGATTTTCTACAGAAAAGATGTCTTATATTTACAAATAAGACATCTGTCTGAAGACGTTGGTTTTCCACATTGTTTCTTATCTAGAAACATGCCAGGGTGATTTTTCATAGAAAAGAAAATGTGCCCATAAGCATTGATTAACCAGTCATTTCCCTTGATTTATTTACTCAGAACATGGCAAAAATGATGATTTTTAGACTCTTTTCACCTACAGGTAATACAGTATCTGAGATTCCTTTTACAAAAGATGTGGTGGCTCCTGAAGTTAGGAACAGTAGGATGCCAGATATAGACCTCCTACAAGATGAAATTGTTTCTGAACAACTGACCAGGTAAAATAAATGTATTGTCCCAGTTTATACAAATGTAGTATTAGTTCAAAGATTGTTTCTGGCCTCTTTCTCTGGCCAGCATTAAGCATCCTCTATTGCAGACTCCAATTCCTTCATTTTCCTTTAAATATCTTTAAATTGATGCTGCATGTCAATATTTTTTATTTTCATCTTGTATGTATTTCAGCTAAGACTATTCAAATATGTTGTGGTTGTCATTCATGCAATAGTTAAGCATGGTAAGTTTCAAGTATTTGGAACTTTTATGTTCTCCTTTCTTATTGACAATATTGTAGTTTTGAAAAAGTTCTTTTATCATAATAAAGTGTCTCAAACTTCTCTTTCATTTTCTTTGAATATATACACAGATGGTCTTGAAGTCTAGAAGTTCTGTAAGATAGTATCTAGTCTTCAGTGTCAAGTTTATGTATTGCTTTCAGTGGCATTATCAAATGTGTGTGTGGCTTGGTTCTCTAGCTGGTTCACCATTCTGTGTGTTTGAAACAAGAGTTCACAATCATATATCACACATTTATGTGCATGAGAAATTGAAGTGATATTTGATTAAATACATTTGACATTCTCTTTAGCAGTGACCAGTTTGTTTATATTTAATTTGTTTTTGTGGTATCCAGAACATAGATTAACATGATCTTTTAGATTTCACTTTCAGACTAATAATCTGGTGAGCTTAGTTCTCAAATTCTTAATGTTTGTAACATCTGTGCTGTTGTTAGGAACATTCAGTTTTTTGGCCTCGAGTCTCAAAGGAAAGTAACTGGATCCTACGTTGTTGTCATTGGTCTTGGAGGTGTTGGCACTCATGCTGCATCGATGTTATTGAGGTCAGGAGTTGGGAAGCTCCTCCTTGTAGATTTTGATCAGGTAATGCCTACATTAAAAACGAGTTTTTTTTGTTTTTTTGTTTGTTTTTGTTTTTGTTTTTGTTTTTATTTTGCTTCTTTTTTTTTTTTTTTTGCTTTGCCATCTTTCTTTGACTCTTAGAATTCCTATAATTCATGCTTTTGTAAATTTCAAACTTTTAATTGTATCATGCAACTTATCCCTCATAAACAGTGATGTGTTAGGCAAGAGGCTCTAAACAATTATTGTGCCTTGAGTGGTGGATATTTTTGCCCATTTGTCACAAGCATGAATTCCTGATGCATCTTGGTAAATTTTATCTTTATAATTTTGTCCTACATGTCTGAAGATTTAAATTTCTGCACCCCAGAATTGCCCGAGTGAGTTGATGACTACAATCTTTTCCTTGTGGTCTTTGTTTAGTCTAATGTATTATCTTGAAACTGAACAGTATATGCATTTCCCTTATAATTCTATTTCTAAATGGCCTGTTAACATTCTTGATAATGCTAGGCCCACAAGAACACATTATGACACAACCTTACCTGAAGGTTGAGAAGTTCTCAACTCGGATCTTTTTTTTTATGATTCAGATGTTTGCATAACCGATTGAAGTGAGTCTGACCATCTTAAATATTTGAGAGTTCAAAAGTTCTCAGGTTATCTTTTGTCACCAAAATATGCCTCTTTTTGGGCGTGGAGGGTTCTGACTTTCATGAATACCTGGGTTGTCAGACCATATATCTAATGTTCAATTTTATCCCCTTTGTAAGCATTAAAAAATGTTTCTTCCAAAATTATGCTGGAGATAATAAGACCTTGGAATGCATCTAGTGATGAGTAAACATTGGTGTGAGACATTACATAAAACTTGAGAGCTTGGTGCCTGTACATTTTCCTTTTGAAAACAGCAAAATGTTCATGCCATTTTTATCATCCTTGTATTTTTCATCTCGCTGCAAAAAACACCTTTTCTTTTTAATGTTGGGTGTAACAAGAATGGTACTAGAATTTTGAGTTTTGCATATATGGTGTACCAAACTTGAGGATTGCTCTTTTAGCTGTTCATAAACTGCTGCACCACCCTTTTTTTATTGAAAAGCAACCATCTGTCTGCACCTTAAAATGATATTCCCAAGGACAAAAACAAACTTTGGGCCTCATACTTTGTCCCTGTTCTTATTTCCATCCTCCTAGTTGAGTTTTTCTTATCTAAGTTATAGATGCTTTAATTTTTCAATATCAACTGTGTCATGAAAATTATTAGTTGTCAAACATAACATCTAACTTGTTTCAATTGACATTGCCGTTATGGATATGACTGTGCCAAGGGCTGGTTTAGATTGCCATATAGACCTTAAAAAGGGCCGTAGCACATATTGGCCCTCATAGATCGTACAAATCCTGAGGCTTTTAAGGGCATGACCTACATTGAAAGTTAGGTCATGTAAGAGGACTTAAACAATACAAATTTGAATATGACTGACATAGAAATTAGAGTGGAGCAAGAGGATTGAAAGTTTCTTAATACCTATACACAATTTAAATTGATATTAATGACACTAGACACAGACAAGAATGTAGGTGTCATTCCTTGGGTGTTTTTACCATTCTTTTAGTATTGGACCTGTGTTCTAAGCGTGGCTGGTATCTATTAGTAGTTTCATGCTTGCTATAATTACTTGTTATTTGCTCTTTGTTGCCTATTTGTGGTATTTTTAATCTTCCTCCTAAATTATGGGTAAGATCAAAAAGATAAACAATGTAAAGTATTGAGTTAGCTGATGTTTTGGTTAATGTGATTATGATTTATTTATTTATGGTACATGGCAATGATTTCTTATTTTATGAAAGGTTTCTCTGTCATCCTTAAATCGACATGCTGTTGCAACACGAGCAGATGTTGGTATTCCAAAAGCTGAGTGCCTAAGGAAGCATTTCATATCAATCTTCCCTGAGTGCCATGTAGAAGCCAAAGTACTTTTGTATGATGCATCATCGGAAGAGGAGATTCTCTCTGGCCACCCTGATTTTGTCTTGGACTGCATAGATAATATTGACACCAAGGTACCTCTCCTCACCTGATGATTTGACCTGCTGTTTCACATGCTGCTTTATATTATATATTTTGATGCTCTTTCTTTGTGCTGCCTGTAGTACTGAAAAAAAAAGGATCTTTGCTGTTGTGCAACTCTTTCTATATTACATTTTGTTTTCCTAACTTTTGAAGTGGCTATATAGTGCAGTTGCATGCTTTGACTTTTTTTTTTGGGACAGAACAATTGGCTTTGTGTGATGGGATCTCTAGTATAACTTTCATATTTTCGTATGTAATAGGTGGCACTTCTTGCAGCATGTGTGCGCAGGGGTTTAAAGGTTTTATCTGCAACTGGAGCTGGTGCTAGAGCTGATCCAACAAGAATCCGTGTGGCTGATCTAAGTGAATCTAAGAATGATCCATTATCTCGATCCGTAATATATTTCCTTTTGAATTAGTTGCTTTGTTTATCTTGTTTATCTTGATGGTCTTGCTCTGTTTGAACTATGCTATAATATTGGATTTTCCTAAAATTTTTTATTAAAAATCCTGTATCAACAAGCTTGGTTAGTGAGTTTCTATAGTGTTTATTGTTCTTTGGATTCATGGTATCAGAGTTTTTCGGATTCATGTTATCAGAGTCTATGATTGCGTTTTGCCGAAATTGTTACCTGAATTTTCTTCTTCAGATGTGGTAATCACGGTATTATAATGCTTAAATTATTGGATGACGTTTATTATGTGTTGGTCTTTTGTTTCTAGTTACCTGGTTCCTGTTGTAGAAGAATGAGCAGTGAATTAAATATGTTCAGTATTGTCAGCCTTTCTATTTAACATGGTTATAGGGCTACTTATGCTAGACTAGAGATGGCAATGGGCCAGTAGGCCTGGCCTGACGCTCTTGGTGAAATTTTCAGTTACTGCTGTTTGATTTTCCCTTGCTCTGTGTTATTAAACTGGATGATTAGTTAATATAACTAGCTGTAGGATGTTTTTCACCTGGAGATGCTCCCTAAACACATATGTAATCAATTATTGATGTGCATTTTGAGAAAGTTGAAATTAAGAACCCCTTAAAGAGCTTGATTTTGTGTTCTAGATTTATCATCACTTTTAGGGCTAATTGGTTTGCAACTATTTAGGTAAGACACCGACTGAGGAAAGGCTATGGTATTGATGGTGGTATCCCTGTAGTCTTCTCTCTCGAAAAACCTAAAGCCAAGCTGCTTCCATTTGCAGGATCAAACGGAGAGGATAATCCTTCTGAATATCAGGTTAAAATTCTATAGATATTTACTATCATTTATACCTTTTCAGTGCATGTATTTTTGAGATTACTGATTACCTAATTTAATGCAATTATGTTTAGAACCTTGTGCTTTGACTGAATATAAATTCTTAATACTTCTCGTAACATTTCTTCTACTATAGAACTTTGGTTTCATTGGCTATTCTAACTTCATAACTTGATGCCAGATAGTACCTGGCTTTAGAGTCCGCATAATTCCTGTTCTTGGTACCATCCCTGCAATTTTTGGACAAGTGATGGCCTCCTACGTTGTGACACAACTTGCAGGATTGCAAGTTCAAACAGAACCAGTTGTAAATCTAGATTTGGATCATTACAGAACACTACATCAGCGCCTTGTCGAGCATGAGGAGTCATTGTATGGCACAGCCATCGAAGTCCAGGTGTGGATGCTTGCCTTGTTTCATGGAAATGGTCATTTTATTTCAACGATTTGAACATTGGTTGTCTGGATATGACCTTCTTTCGAATTTACTCTTACCTTTTAACCATGATCAGACAATTGTTTTTCCATATTTGCAAGATTTTGAGATATCTAATAATGGTTACTAAAAATAGAGAATTTAATTGATTTTGTAGCAGCTAACTATTAAGAGAACTTCTGTTGCTTCTTGAATGGATATTGTGCATCTGCATAATATTCTCTATTAAATGATGTTTCCTAATTCGTTGTCAGTTGTTTCGTGCTACATATCTAGGTCGATGTTGAGGAAGTGATGTATATTACCAAGGAATTGTGGCAAGGACGAAGTGCTAGAGAAGAGTCTGCAAAAGATATTGGCCGTGGAATGTGGCGGGCTATTAATCAATTAATGCTTGTCAGGTAGGGTTTTCTTTGTGCTTAGTTCTTTTTAATTATTAATCAATCAATCTGAATGAAGATAATATTCTTTTGCATTTTTACTTGTGCAGCTTTTATCTTTTAAAATTTGTTAACACACATTTCAAAATAGGGTGTATAAGAAAGTGGCACAATGGTTAGTTGCATAGCGGCATTCACTGAAAGGATGAACCATCACTTAAATGAGGGAGCTCGTTTTTCTCTTCTTTTTATCTTGCCTTGGGTTAAAAAAATTCTTGATAAAATTGGTATGATGTAGAGAATAAGTGAGTCTTTTGCCTGCGGCTTGTACCTTTTATTCAAAATCTTTTCTTTCCCTTATTTTCATCCTCTGGAACCAATTGAATCTTCTGTTTTTGTTTTTGCATGCAGAGAATATCAGATTTAGTGATGTGAATCTTGTGTCTTGTCCTTTCACTGGCAATGACTTGATGGTAAAATAGGACTAACACACACCTATGTTCTTGTCCTATGTTTCTCTCATCTTCAGATGGGACAGGGGGAAGCCAGCTTCTATTTCGAACTTAATCCTTCTGAAATTTGAAGAGGTATGTTCACTAAACCTTTTTGGTAGCAATGTACAGAGATGGGGATTAGACTTGATTCTTAAGGATTGGGGTCTATATTTGATGGAGCTTTTATTTACAGGCAATCGAGCATGAATCAAGTACACTTGATGATATCAAGGAAAAGGAGCCACAATATTTTGACAGGGTGACATCTGTCCTAAAACGAGCTGAATTCTTATATGGTCTGTGAAATATACGAAATTTAAATATCAAACAAAGCTTCTACTGAAAGAGGGATTATATGATATCCCTCCACAGTTTTGTAATACTTAGCTTCAAAAGTTGGTTAATTTTTGTCAACTTTTGTAGTATGTTGTCAAGTAGTGTACATGTTTCATATAATTAAGATATTGAAAAAGATTTGAGATTTTTTAGCCTAAATCCTAGTATATGAATGTCAGCAAAATTATAACATCTTCACATATAATTAAAGGAATTCCACGTATGATGAATGCAGAAGGCTCTCTGTTAGCTTTGTATTATAGTTAGCTCAAAAAGTTGCGATGCTATTCATCTCTCACACGATACACTCAAATCTCCAAAATAGGGTTCACGGACAACTTAATGGTCAGGAATGTGTAAATTCACAATATGAAAGCTTAAAATATTCAGAATTCTCTCAAAATTCTCAACGAGCGTGCGTGCCCAAACCATTACACTTAGTTAAAGAGGGCAACGAAACCAAGCCATGATGAAGAGAAAATAATCTGACCAAAACAAACCCATGCCCCTATGGGACGTAAAATCAGCAAAGCTTTATTGAGAAATAAATCCCTAGAATGTGTGCGATAATTATAGATCTACTCAAAGTTTCTGGACATATGCCAAATTCTATTCTTAATGAAAATGATAGAAGAAAATAAAAGTCATCAGCTGCAAAGAGGAAATATTAAGGACATCCAAGAATTTACTCATCATCCTTGTATGGATACTCTTCTGGAACCTGCTTTATAAGTTTCACCTGCAACTCAAAAGCATCATCACCTCGAAGCATATCACGAGCCCATGTGACTTCAGCCTTCATTGACACCTGAGCATGAAGGATAGTAAAATCAATACAATAGCAAGAAAAGATGGAAACCAATAATAACCAAAGCATTGTAAATCTTCTCTTTCCGAAGCAACAGGATTCACAGTTCAGATGATCATAGACCCAGCTGTAGCAGCTATGAGTTCATTACAACCCATAGTACTCATCAAGCTCTACTATCTATAATAGTACTATAACACTGGTTTTCCAGAATGGGATCCCAGCAAAGAATATGTACAAGATTCTTTGAATATGGCCAAATCGGATCCTCAGATCTTTCTATAGAAGCCACTATGAACTAATACAATAAAGCAAAGGTGCTTCAAATCATGAAAATGGGGCAATTTTCCATAAACATTCTCTAGAAGAAAAGGAAAATTATAGTTTGCTCTTCAAATAATGTTGTTTCAATTAGGAAATGTGAAATTGAAAACCCTCTAAAATATGTTTTAGAATTTTCCTTTGTAAAAAAGTGTGTAGGTTTTTCTTTCTCAAGCCTACAAAACAATAATTTCTACTCTTTTTTGATTGTTTGTCCAAACCTTTATGTTTTTATAAATTATTTTACTTTCTTTTAATCTTCTGTCCTGTTTGCATTGGATCATCTATCCTTATCTTCTCTCTCCTTCTAAATTGTCTTCTCATTCTTCTTTGTCCTTTCATGTTTTACATGGAAAAGAAAAAAGAAGTAGAAGAAAATGAAAAATAGAAATAAAACAAAAACAAAAACATTTTTATTACTGTACATGCCCCAAGTACCCCATTGATGCCATCAACTCTAAAAAGAAAGCATAAAATGCCTTGTTGAGTAATAGAATAACAAAAGTATAATGCATTTTAGAAAAGGACGCCACTCACCATCTCTAGTGCTCCTCTAATAACTCCACTTAAGATGTTGCAGTAATATAAACCTTGACATGTATCAGGAAGTTCCACAAAGTCCACAAGAGGATTATCGTCCAGCATGATACTGCAACATGTCCCATCAGCATCCCAATTTGTCACTGATGCACTCACCCCTAGAAACATTTTGAAACCTACCTGTATTAAAGCTTTATTAGCACAAATTTAGGACTTAATTCCATGCTAATGAAATTGAGATGTTAGAAAATACTATTCTGCATCAATAACAGCAACTAGTGCACTCTGAAAGGAAAACTACAGAATCTGGAGATAATGATCATGTATAAAGCTAAAATTACACCTCATTAACAATACAATTTTATTCAAAATTGAGGAAAGTCAACAGCAGTTCTGTGTAGTGCACCTGCTCAAAATCAAATGGTGTATTTAGGTTAAGAGACAGGCCAGCTATGAAAGAAGGAACAATTTTCAAGTCTAAAGCCTTTTGTGCACTAAAGCAATCTTTACCGACATTTACACTGATAACCTGTTCAACTAAAGACTGAAAAGGAGGAAAACAAAACTAAAATGCAAAATTTGGAGGACATCAGGAACCTCATATGATCCTGTGTCTTGTCAAGCTTGTCAAAGTTGAACCATAGCTCACTGCTGAATCCAGTCTGTGCCAACCTATTACCATTCCTGATTCTGTGAAGGGCACTACCTCAACATATATTTTTCAAGGCTTGCTTAAATTCAAAGGGAAGGATGTCATTCTGTTAGTATTTGGCAATCAAACTAAGAACTAAGTATGATAATTTCCTAGCTCTGTTTCAACTATTCAGCAGCTAGAGGATTCATGGAATTTTGAAACTGCAAAGGATACCATATGCTGATAGCAGCCTATTATTCCTCAGTCAATTTTGTAAATAAATTGTGAGACTCCAGGGTTATGTTGGCCTTCACTTTCAAATGGATATCACCCCCAATCCAATGGAAAGATCAAGGTAGTCAGCAGGTTTTCGGAAGCATCCCCCAGGTGCATTACTAGTGACACTCCTAATTAATGTTCAAGGTGGCTATCATTGGCTTCATTTCAGCTCCTATACAAGTACTCTTCTCCAGTACATGTTCCATATGTTCCTGGAGACTCGAATGTGACATCTGCGAGCAGTACCTTTCAAGCTAGAGAACAAGCAATACAGACTTGAGTTTCATTTCCAAGAACTCAAAGCAGGAAGAAGCAGGAAGCTGAAAAACACAGCACAGATATGTCTTTTGATGTTGCAGACCTGGCTCTTGTTAAACTTTAGCCATACAAGAATTCACTAGAAAACCTGAACTAGTTGTAAATTGGCACCCTTCTACTTTGTTTATAGGCTCAGTGGTTTACGAGCTTAACTTACCACCTCATTCAAAGAATCATACCTTCCACATATCAACTCAGGAAGCATTTGGAGCCACATCAAGTAGTCCAGAATAAGTTATCCCTTATAATGTTGTTTTAAATCATGAACATATGGCTATCTCAGCTGGAAAATGGTGAAAAGGAGCCATGAGGTTTGTAATCCAATTATAGTGAAGTGAAGCCATGCCTTATGAGAAGATGCTAGCTACGAATACTTTCTATCACTTTTTGGCAGCAGTTACCTCGCGTCTCCCTTATGGACAAGGGTTATTAAGGAGGGGAAGTTAGTTATTATATAAAGTTGTTCCTAGAATTCACATTTTCTCTCTCCGTCTCTGAGTCTCTTCTGCTTATTCTTCTTTTCTTGAGCTACTAGTTTGTTGCACATGGAACTAGAAATTAAACTTGCAAAGTTAACTGGCATCAAACCTGAAGGTCGTCACCATGTATAAAGCTGAATTTGGACCAAACTAATAATTCCAATTAGTCAAAAATTGAAGAAAGTCAACAATGGTTCTGCCAATGCAATTCTCAAAAATCAAACAATATGGTTAGGTTGAGAGAGGAACAACTTTTGAAGTTTAAAGCCTTAATGCATTATAACAATTTTTACGCAAAATTCAAATTTTATAACTTGCTCAGCCGAGAATTAAAAAATAGCATTACAAATGCAAAATTCGGTTGACACTTGAATGGAAACTTAGAAGGAAAAAAAAAAGGCAGACCAAACCTTTGCAATGACATCAGTTGTTTCCTTGAAATCAACGCATCTGGAGACATTTGATTTGGCTAAAAACTCGTCAACCAATCTTATTCCAATATTATAACCCCTGCATGCTAACAATTAATTGAGTCACAATTAGGCACCACAAAATAGTTTTAATTTATGGGGAAAAAAAGGATACATTTGATCGAGCTGCTTGTTGACTTCGTCGACCTCCTCCAGATCGGTAAGCAATTGGCGAACTATCGCTCCATAGGTTAAGGTAAATAGCTCCGCATTCTAAGCCAGCCACAAACATGTGATTAATCAGACAGCCAAAACCAGGAGTACAGTATAATTGAGATGAGTCGCTTACCACACGCTCTCCGCTAGCGAAGATTGCATCTCCAGATCGAGGACCAACCGGAGCCATTATACAAAACAGTAACTGCAACTGGAACTACAACTGCAGCTTACGTTGATCGTTAGGAGGGGTAAAACAGACGGACCATGAACTGGATCCTGTGAATCAATTCACTTCAACAACTAAACTCGCTTCCATATGGATTGGGCCCAACGCACATCGTGTTTTGGATTTTGAGCCAGACGGATTTTGCAAGTTATAAAATCCGTCTTAGAATTTTGCACCCATCTTCTTATCACCGGTAGCAGTTTCTCTACTTTCCGTGTACCGTGGAATTCAATTTTGAGAGCTCATATGTCTCATGACTACTGTCGCCTCCCTACGTTTAGGTGAGATCCAATTAAGGAAACAAAAAGTCACGGCTGCTCCACTTAGCGTTGGTCTCATGAACACTACGCACCTTGCCTTCCCGCGCGCGAACTGAATGGGCCTTGTGCTGCGCGTCAATTTCGGGACAACAATCATGATTCATTTGGATCGGCAATCACCTTCGTCTTTATCACCTAATCTTCCCTTTTAATTTAATATACGAAAGATTAAATTTAATATACGAAAGATGATTATTCCCTTTTAATTTCTTGTTGTTGCTTTGCAAATAGAAATCAACGAAAAAACTCACCTAATCTTCCAATCACCTTCGTCTTCTAAATCAAGTCTTGCAAACAAGAGAAGTGAAAGAAAAGAGCAATAACATTGTAGCCTGATTGAAACTAAATTCATTATTCATCAACTTCTCTGTTATTTTATTTTCTTTCAGATAATGGAATTGCATACAGTTCTGTAGTGGCTGCAACAGTTGCTTTGATGTTGCTCAAAACAATGCTTTGCACGGAGGGAATTTCTATGGAACTCCTATTGGTGTTTTAATAGACAACCTAAAAATTATTGCTACAGCTATAGGAAAGCTAATGTTTTGCATTTTTTTGAGCTCGTTTGTGACTATTACAATAATGGCTTGCCTTCAAATTTTATTGGATGTTTGAGTCGAAGTTTAGACTACATGTTTAAAGGTGCATGTTAAGATTTCTAGAGAAGAATCGCGTCATAGGGCAATTAATAGGAAAATTTATCTCTAATTTTTGTTTTTTTTCCTTCTTTTCGCTTGAGTTTTTGCGTCGACCTATTTTGAATAATAATTTAGATTGTTGGAAGGGAGGCTGAAACCTTAAAGTTCAGGGTAAGAGAGAACGCTAATCTCTTGATTAAGTTGAATTTTTGACTACTTCTCTTATTCACGTTAATTGCCTTTTAAGTAGGCTAGTCTCCTAACAGTAGTAGAAGACCTATTCTGTAAGCTTTTAATTAAAAGAACAATGATAAGAATAGAGATAACAAAGTGATTTTAAAAGAAATAATAAAAATAAGAATAAGAAACCCTAAATTAACGACTCTTCCTTTCATAAGCTTGTCCCACAAATGTGTCATCCACAACATACCCCCTCTCGCTGAAAGAGCTTGTCCTCAAGCTCGAAGGATGGATATGCCTGCTTGAATTGGTCCACGCTCTCCCAAGCAGCATTAGATTCCGATAGCCCAACCCAATGAGCAAGAACTTCCTTGGTCTCATGGTTAATGAGTGCACGAAGAATAGTAGTAGGATGGGCAACAACCTTGCCACTATCAACTGGAGGGAACTTAATAATAAGAGGTAGCTGATCACCCTGAAATGCTTTCAACAAGGAGACATGAAAGACATTATAGATGCAACTGTTGCTAGGTAAATCTAGCTCATATGCTACTTGTTCAATACGTCTCAAGACTGAAAATGGCCCATAAAATTGAGGAGATAGCTTACTGTGAACATGCAGGCGTATAAAATGTTATCGTTAAGGGTACAAACAAAGCCAAACAAGGTCACCAGGAGCAAATACAACCTCCCGATGGCCTTTGTCATAATAGTTCTTCATCCGCTGCTGTGCTTGAAGTATATGACTGCGGATAACACCCAAAGTCTTATCTCGGTCCACAAAAGCAGTGTCAACAGCATCAACTCTAGTGGAGCCTTATGTATAAGAACGCAGTCGAGGTGGCTCGTGCCTATAAACAACCTAGAAATGGGTGGTCTTGAGTGCTGAATGGAAAGAAGTGTTGTAACAATATTCAGCCCAAGGAACCCAAGTAACCCATTGGCGAGGATAATCACCTACAAAATAACGAAGATACATCTCAATGGTTCGATTGACCACTTCCATCTGGCCATTCGTTTGTGGATAATAAGCTAAAGAAAACTGTAACTTGGCACCTTGAAGATAAAAAAGTTCCTTCCAAAAAGTACTAGTAAAAATCACGTCTTGATCATAAGTGACTGTTTTTAGAATCCCATGTAATCGAACAATATGCTCAAAAAAGACGTGAGCAACACGAAGAGCAAAATGCAGATGAGTCAAAGGAAGAAAATGGGCATATTTTGAAAACCTATCGACGATAACAAACAGGACCGATTTGCCACAAGACGTGGGTAACCCATCTATAAAATCTATCGAAACATCAGCCCAAATTTATGTTGGTAGCTGCAAAGGTTTGAGCAGGCCCACTGGGCTGAGATGATCAGTTTTGTTACGTTGGCACACTAGACAGGTAGCCACATATGATGCAATATCACGCTTCATACCCTTCTAATAAAAATCCCCACTAATCCGATGGAATGGTTTATGAATTCCCTCATGTGCACTGTCATGATAGGTGGATTGAATAGTGGAAATTAGTGAAGAATTATGGAGGAGAAATATGCGAGCCTGGAACAAAAGTAAGCTATCAAGAAGTTGCCAATCCGAATCAAGATCCTTGTTATTAACTTGTGCACACAGATTCTGCAATTCATCAGAGCCTAACAACTCCTCCTTAATGGATTCCAGCAAAGTACTTCTAGGATAGTTAATAGCATACAAAGAAGGATTTTCCATGCTTCTACGGGACAATGCATCTGCTGTTGTATTGAGACGGCCTGCTTTGTATTCCACAGTGACGTTAAAACCCAAGAACTTACTAAGCCAATGTTGATGTGGTGGAGTAGTAAGCCATTGTTTTAACAAGTATTTCATGCTGTAATGATCGATTCAGATAAAGAATAGTCGAACCCACAAATAAGGACGCCAATATTGCACTGCTTTAGTCAAACCAATCAATTCCCTCTCATAAGCAATTAGTTTTTGGTGTCTCATAGCCAATTGGTGACTAAAGAAAGCAACCTAGTGCCCATCTTGTTGCAAAACAGTCCCAATACCATAGCCTGAGGCGTCACATTCGACAATGAAGTCCTTAGCAAAATCAGGTAGCTGTAAAATCGAAGCAATGGATAGGGCAACTTTCAACTTCTCAAATGCGTCTAAAGCTGCGTCACTCCATTGGAAAGAGTTCTTCTTAAGCATAGAAGTCAAGGGAGCAACCAACAACCCATAATCACTAATGAATTTTCGGTAATAACCTGTCAAACCTAAAAACCCACAAAGTAAAGCAATGGATTGAGATTGAGGCCAGTCCAAAATAGATTGTATTTTGCTAATATCAACGCCCACACCGTCACCCAAGATAGTATAGCCTAAATATGCAACTTGTGTAGATGCAAAATAGCACTTGGAACATTTCAAATAAAGTTTGTGAGCACGCAGTATGGCAAAGACCTTCCTTATATGACCCAAATGATCCTCCCAAGTGACACTATAAATCAGAATGTCATCGAAGAAAACCAGCACAAAATGACGTAAAAATGCATGAAATACCTCATTCATCAAGACTTGAAAAGTAGTCGGTGCGTTAGTATGACCAAAAGGCATAACAAGGAACTTAAAATATTCATGATGTGTGCAAAAGGTTGTTTTCTCCACATCTGCGGGATATATGCGAACTTGATAGTATCCATTTCTTAAATCCAGCTTAGTAAAGTACTGAGCACTATGCAATTCATCCAATAATTCATCAACCACTAGAATGAGAAACTTATCCTTTACTATTTTAGCTTTCAGTTCACGGTAATCAATGCAAAGTCGTCAAGACCCGTCCTATTTGGGAACCAACAAAATTGGGGAAGAAAATAGGGATCGGTTAGGTCGAATAAACGCCTGTTCAAGCATCTGATTGCATTGCTTCTCAATTTCGTCCTTTTATCTATCGGAGTGTCAATAAGGGTAGACAACCACTAGAGCTGTTCCAGGCAACAAACAGATGCAGTGGTCACATTCTCTGATAGGAGGTAAGCCCATAGGCTCCTGAAATAAGTCTCAGAACTCTACTAAAAGGCTTCCAACCTCTGATCCTTAGAAGCAACATTAACCATCATGTGTAAGGAACGATTACCTTGCCTATGCTCTCCTTGAAAGAAAAGGGGTGTTCCTTCTACCCAAAAAGCCATGTTAAGTGCAGTAAAATCCCATAATATAGGGCCCAATGTTTCTAGCCATTTAACCCCCAAAACCATGTGAAAGCCACCCAAAGGAATCATGTAAAAATCTACAGAAAATGTATGACCAGCCATAGAAAACGATACATGAGTACAAACCCCCAAACTCTGGACTTTCTCGCCATTAGCATTAGAGACTTTGGTGTTTGGCACATAGTGGACAGAAAGTGCAAGACTTTGGACTGCGGTTGAACTTAAAAAATTATGAGTACTCCCTGAACCAATCAAACTAAGCATCGATTGGCCATTCATTGTAGCTTGTAATTGCATGGTTTGACCATAGGATTGCCCAGTAATGACATGTAAAGAAATTTCTGGAGTAGCATCTAAGCCATCTTGTGGAAATTCTTCCTCTGTATCTGCCAATTCCAACCAGAAAAGATTTTTGCATTGGTGAGTAGTTGAGTATGGTTCATCACAATTATAATCTAATCCCTTTGATCTCCTCTCTGCCATCTCTGCCCTGGTTAATCGTTTGAAAAAAGGAGTGTGACTACCGGATTGAACTGTTACTGAACTACCCGAACCCACTTGAGAAGGCTGTCATGTTGGCTTGTGATAATTGGTGATCTTTTCAGCTGAAGTTTTTGTTTATAAGCTCTAGCTATGCTCATAGCAGATGATAAATATGGTGGTTTTATCAATTGGACATCTATTCGTAAAGGTCATTCAACCCCACCATGAATAAGCCACATGCAAATTTTCGAGTGAAACTGTCTTTTATAGAGCTCAACTGTTCCAGTTTGTAGGAGCATGACCAACTCACTGTAGGAAAATCTCGGTGTGTGCATCACATGCACACGGTGCGAAAAATAAAAATTTTTATTTTGGGACCTTCCCGAAAGCCAGGATCCATGTGTCTATATAACGATATCAAACCATAACGACCAAAGGAGACCGTCTCTAACGGTATCCACGCAGAGATCGGAGAACCTAACTGGGGCAAACCCTTTGACCCG
>JANZLF010000002.1:16310655-16322872 GCA_026546835.1 Erythroxylum foetidum
CAAATAACTTAAGAAGTACTAAATAGTAAGAAATCCAATATTAACTAGGAATATAAACTAAATGCTCCTGCATCACTACAACTACAGATGTTGAAGTTTGGACATGAGAAATCTCATCCACTCTGATATTGGAGATGAAAAATCCAAATATTGTTTCATTGTTGTTTTTTGAAATAGTCTAGCTCTTACAGCGAGATTTCACATGTTTTCCACTTCCCTCATAGTGCATCATGTCATACTTTCACTGATGAATGAAATGGAATACAATCATTGAAGTGAAAATGCCATTCAAAATCTTTGGCTGTTTTTTATCCTTTGTCCATAAATTTGACTCCATAAATTTGACCTCATGGAGCAACTTATGCATGGCAATGGGCTGGGGAATCTGCCCAATTTTTTTCAAAAAAAGGTCGAACCTAGCTGGAGTCTATCGGGCTTGGACTGCCAGGCCGAACAAAAAACCCAAAGTCCAACTAGAGATTTTTTGCTTTTCAGGTGTTGAGCCTGGCCTCCTGAGCTCGACCCAAAGCTCGTTCAACTCGAGCTTTGGCCATTGACTTCAGGTTGGGCCCAGGCCAAAATGTCAACCCTAAAGCAACTTAACCTGGTGGTTTGGTGACTTACTGCTGGTTTAATGGCTTGGGATTTCTAAAATGTACATCATTTGTTATTGAGCGCTTCATGTTTCACTGTTTCTTTTCAGATACAATGCAATAGAAGATGTACTTTTGCTAATGACAAGATGGATAACTGTTTTGACGAGTGCTGATGAGTCGTGGTTGCTATTTGGGCATTTTGTATACTAGGAAATTTCTTTGATATACTAGAAAATCTCTTTGAAATGGCCTTTTTAACTTTATTGGGAACTAAAACATTTCTTTTCTTTTCACCATTTTTGTGTGGAGTGGAAGGGCTGTTCCTTAACCTTCATGTACGGTTTTTGATATTTTATTTGGAGTTTAATATTCTTAAAAGTTTAATTCCTTGATGATGATAATGTCAGATGTCTGTTTCTGCTTCAGAATATCAGAAGATCCAAATTTTGCAAATAATGTTGAAGGTGTTCTTGTTGAATCAGGGACTGATATAAAAAATAAAATAAAAGGTAAATGTCATTTAGATTATACTTTCTCTCTTATTATTGTTTTTCCAATATAAGATTGTCAACCTATTGTTGTAGCTAAGTTTTCAGGGTGTTGCAATTTGATTCTTCTAACTCTGGTACTTGCATTTTTCTTACAGGATTTTCTCCTGCACAAAAGTTTCCAGAAGCTGAATTTTCACCATATGGAAACATTAACTATGAATGGAATGCAAATGTATGCTTCACACAAGTGTTTAGTAAATTTATTTTCATTATTTGCATAGTATTAATAGGAGTACTCAACTTCTTGTTGCTGAACATTTTATGGCCTTAGTTTGTGGGCCTTATCCTTTTGAGTCATCTTGAACAAATACAATGATTCAGTGGCCTACAAATTTGTCCACTTTGTAGGAAATATACCTGTTATTTGGTTCAATATCATCAAGCCTTTTCACAAATACTTCCCCTTTGGTACACCCTCTTGTTTCTTTTAAAATACACATAATCAACAGCTAAGTATTAGATTGTAGGAGTTTCTGTTGCATATCTGGTTGATCTGGTGGACTGTTGTCAATTGCATTTTGCAGGGATCTGGTATCATGCACAAAACTTATAATTTCCCAGTATTCTTAGTCTCTGAGGGCAGCATACAGTATATACAGAAGGTAAATCCTGTATTTTTCTGCATAATAATCCTATACTTTTCCAGCTGCTTGCTGAAGTCTGTTGTTTTAGCTGTACTTTTTGTAACAATTTATAATTGTGGACTTTCCGTACATCTTTTAATTTGTCATTACCATATATTGTTTGAGCCTATTTTCACCTCGTTGGATTTATGGGAAAAAAACCTCAGTCAACCTCTTATTGTAGCTCTCTTTACTTGGGCAACAAAAGGAGAATGCTCTGAAGCCTTCTTTTGTATTTTAGGTTTAAGTCTGATGAGAATAAAATTTTATTTTTTGCAACTCATTTATTTTGAAGCCAAACCCTTGATGTCTATAGTTTTCACTGCATCAGCTTGTTAATGGTATTTTAAACTGAGTTCATTTGTTTGGAATGGTAACCTTGGGTTATAAGTGTCTAAATAGTTGGATAAACTTCAAGTGTGACAAAGAGTTAAGTGTTTCTATCACATATGAACTATTTGCTGCATCAGACATAAACTAAAAATAGTTTTCTGAGTAATCTTTTTGAGCTGTGCTTTACATTTTAAAGCTAAATCATTTTGGGAAGAATCCATTTCATCTTTTGGCTAGCTTAGAGTTCACCATAATGTACACTTTTAAACACACTTCCTGCAGGCTGCCTTGAAGAATGAAAAGACAAAGAATGCTTATACTGCAAATGTTGCTGAATTTGATATGGTGATGCAGGTATTTGATTATGATAATCCTATTTGATAATCTTTATGTCCTCTATTAGCACCTGGTTGGCTAGACTTTGTGTATATGCTTATCAATTGCTACATAACGATGAGTTGTATATTTGTTTTTCATTAGACAACAAAGTCCGGGACTCGTGATTCAAAGTCCTGCTTGAGAGAAGGAACTTGCCTTCCTTTAGGTGGATATAGGTAAACGCTGGTGATATTTCTTAATTTTAATAGCTTTATTGTTTCAGCTCATGATCCACATGGTCTACAGATCACAAAAATAGTTGGCATTAAGGGGATTTGTCATTTACTTACTCTAATTATGAAAATCCCTTTGCTTTGTGGTTTATATCTGTCTTGATTACTCTGATGTGCAGAATGATTATTACTATAGGAGCTGGGATAAAAATTGTTTTGAGATTCCATTTTTGAAACTGATTCTAAAGATTACATGGAAGCATATAATTTAATAGTGTGCCAAAGTCATATTGAGTCCTTGGAAAAATTATGGATTCTATTTATTGTTCTCCTCAGTTTCTCTTCTGTACTAGAATTCACATTTTTTGGGATTAGTTATGCATCTGAAAGTTTTAAATAAGTGGTTCAACATGTTTCCCGTAATAGGATAGGATCTTGTATTTGATCCCTAGTTAAGTAGTTATTTTCCAATTAAATTGTTTTTTCAATGTTTAACTTGAGCTCTATGGATCATTGTGGCTGATGCGGCACATGTCTTCATAAACTACATTCTTATGCTCATAATTTCTAGAAAAGTTAACAGAGAGTTTATTTGATTATCTTCTTTTGTTATTTATTTCTAAGTTCCCAAATTCTTCTCTTCATATAGTGAATTTAAGTAGCTTCAAGCAACGTTGCTCATTATATCATGCAGTTATTTTAATGAACTGTTCCATGGAAAAAGACTTCTATTATTTTGGGAAGGATAAATATCTCTTACTAGTTAGTCAGATTGGGTCTTAGGTTATGATTGTTTTGTTTAAGTTTTGCATCATTATTGCTTGTCTTAAATGTGGCAGTGTTTGGTCATCACTCCCTCCTGTAAATGTTTCGTCTTCAAATCAAATGAAGCCCATCATATTGACAGTAGCCACGATGGATTCTGCATCATTTTTCCGAGACAAAAGCATGGGTGCAGAGTCTCCAATTTCTGTAAGTTCTTTGCCTTTGGTGCAAAGTCATGATAATTTGTTTTCTTTTTCTAATAAGCTTAATGCAAATTATGGTTTGGCGTGTCTTTAGGGACTGATTACCTTGTTAGCAGCAGTTGACTCACTATCTCGTTTGGATGGGTTGAGTGGTCTTAGTAAGCAGGTGTGTATCGGACTGGTGTCTTTTGTACAATAATTTGTTAGAATAACAGCTCACCATTCTAGGAGTTTTCTTGCCATATGCATTAACATTTATTTCAGTCGTCCAATTGTTTCATTTTTTATGCATTATTAGAACCATTTTAGAGTGTTATCTAATTTTGCTGGTTATCTTCAATCCGTGTCATAAGATTCATGTTAAAGAATATTTCTGAAATTTTACGGATAGGTCAATTTTAAGGTAACTTTTATGTAAAGAAATTAAGGCTGCTCCTTGAAGTAGCATGGGCATCAAAGGACAAAGTTCAAATAGCTTCATAGAGAGATAAGGTGTAGAGGTTAGAAAATTAGCACTTGGCTAAACACTTTATCCTGAAATGTCAGTTACAAACCTGATCTTAGAAGTTACCTTACGTTCTTAAGTTGCAAAACGGTAGTAGAAGTTAAACTTAACTCCAAAAGCAAAAAACATCTACTGTATATTACAATCTAACACAGACAATTAAACCCTAAAAATGACTTGGATACGCTAATATGGCCTGTGGGATTAATATTTTCCGCAAAACATACCTATAAATTTAGTTTCAGGAATTGGCAAATTATGTCTATTCTATCATTGATAAAATCTTATTTTAATCAATGCTTTTCAATTGTGATGACCAGTGAGAAATTAGTTTAAATTAGGAAGTTGTACAACCTATTTTTATGGTTACACTGTGATACATACTTATTTTGCTTGTTATCAAACTATTATGAATTTTAATATCACAAGGATGGCATTTTATTTCATTCTAGTTCTAGCATGGAGAGCAGTTGCACTATGGTAATGTGAAAATGCCATTCTTCAGTAACTTTAGACTATTTATCCTGCATCAGCTGCCTAGTTATGGCAATAACTTGATTTTGTTGAGAAATCCACATATACTGGTTGAAAAGCACACAATGAATTCTGTTTCAATTTGATTCAACTTTTCATCCAAAATCAAGTACTTTCCATTGGAGTTTTATGAAACTTCTTCACTAAAAATCATTGGCATCAATTTTTTCTTCTAGAGAAAAATCTGTCTCTCAACTAGCACCTCTGTTTTAGGAGGCTGAGACGCCACCCGTCAATATTCATTTGCAATTAGTGAATAAAAGCCAAGATGTGAAGTTTGCATAACTTATTAGCTTCATTTGTGCCATTCTCTAATAGGAAGCTACCTTCATCAACTTGGAAGTGTTGGGCATAGTCCTCGATCTTTGAATTTTCCCTTAACAGATCCAATATTTTCTGTTGAGTTGCTTCTTAATCATCATTAGTACTAGAATTGAGGGAGTGGGAATGTGGTATCTCATTCTTTTTTTCAAATTTTGATTTCCACCCTCCCTCCTACTAAGTGTATGAACAAGATGATTCGAGCCTAAAGCATGTTGTATGGTTCATTTATATTCATGTTCCATTCAACTTAAGGAATACAAATGGAACCTCTAATAATACGATATATCTCATGCTCGGTAATAATTTACTGTATAAGAAAAATGGACTTTGTGCATAGATTCCAGGTTTACTCTAATACATTAAGGATTTTGGTTTAAATTTTCAACTGGTTAAAGAATAATGAGGACTTTTTAATATGTAATGACTTGCTTGTTGCTGCATGTAATTATCGTGTAAATAGACGTGACAGAAGTGAAAAGAAGTAAAGTTTAAAAGTCTACTGATTGATTGTGACTTGTTGTGGTTAAATTACTTGCATTTTCCACTGATTATTACTAAAAGTTTTTGTCAGCTGGACAACCCCATTCTTGGGTAAATATTCCAGCTGCAGTAACATCCCTAACACGTAATAATTAGTTTTTCAGAATTAGTAACTTATTGTCGTCAATTCCATAATCTAGCAGAACTACATTTTGTTGTAACAGCTGACTTAGCTAACGATTTCAATAATTTATACAGCTTGTTTTTTCAGTTTTCACTGGGGAGGCCTGGGGTTATCTTGGTAGCAGGCGTTTTCTGCTGGAACTTGATTTACAATCAGATGCTGTTAAAGGCCTCAACAACACCCTGATTGATATGGTATTCTCATACCCTCCAAGATGTCTAGAACAGAATTGCCAGCTTTGATGTTGCAGGTTTTATTAAGTTATAGACTTTCACAAACATAAAAGCCAACTAGAAATATTATAATTTGAATAACGATTTTAAAGAATTTTGATTCAAGTTCTGTAGTAGCATGCCATTGAGCCTTTGGTTGAATTGGCATATCCCCTTCCCTTTATCTCCTAGTTGTAGTGGCTCAATTGTTTGAAACCCTGTTAGCATCCTAAAAAGAAAATGAAGTGCTATAATTGTATCCATGTCACCTTAAGGGGCATGAATTTCGTATGTAAGTCGATATGTGGCTGTATTTTGCTTCTTTGGTGCTTATTTTCTTTGTGTCTTAACATGTGATGAGGTTAGCAGTTAATGTGCTAACTTAATTTTGTAGGTTCTAGAAATAGGATCTGTTGGGAAAGGCATCAGTGGAAGCAATACAACTTTTTTTGCTCATGCAGCAGGGGTATGAATTAATTTATTCTCCAAGCTTAAACTGCAGTATTTTTGCTCTATTTGAACAGCTTTACTTCAATGTAAATTCCAAGCCGAGTTGTTAATTTTTTTTTATATGCATGCTTTAACGCTTGGTGTACATGCAATGATGCTGCTATATAATGCCCTTTTGTAAACTTGGACAGCAGATCAATATAGTGATAAAAGGTTCTATCTATTTCTGTTTTTTTTCCATTGCTAGTTCTATTACAGATATTTTTGTTCCAAGTGTATTATTACCAACTAGATAGACTTCAAGAAGTTCTAAACATGAAGATGACTGGATGGTTGATGGTTATGCCATTTTGATAATTAGGGGATTTCTCTCATTTTTGTCTTTTGATGCAAAATGGCATTGAAGCTAATCATGTATTCATGAAAAAAATATTGGGGAGTGTAAAAACTTATTCAGCTCAAATGTGTAAACTCTTAGATGGGACAAGGAATGTTGTAGCATAATTAGCTATAGAGACTTCTTTAGTTAGAAGTCAGTTTGGTTGACGATATGGAAAAAAGCTCAAAAGAAACCAAAATTTTCTTTGACACGGCAGGGGTAGCATTTTTGAACTTGAGATCTCTTGGTCACTCTTATATTATGTCAAGAAACTGTCAAACTAAAAGCTTTAAGTATTGTGTTTAACTAGGAATATGTTATACATACCTTTAACAGGAATCGTCATCTTTTCCACTCACATCAATATCTTAATCTCGCGCAACAAATGTGCTTGGATGTGATTCAAATCTTGTGTTGAGTTTTCTTGCCATTTAAAATTTCTAGTTAGATGGACAATCTCTTTTTCTCGGAAGAGGAGTGTTGAATGTGCATATGGGTCTTCATGAAAAGAAAGTTTCTGGAAGCAATTAAGTGGTGATTTCATTGTGCTGAAGCTCATTAAGTGATGGAATTGGCTACTAGTCATACAAAGTGAAACTATTTTGACTAGTATTTTACACCAACTAAATTTATCGTTCCATCAATTCTTTTCTCTTATCTCTTCTGGTGCTTTCTTTTTTTCTTTCAACAGTGTAGCCTGTCAGTTCACATAAATAATATTCTCACTATACATGCTTTAAGGTTCTTCATCCAATAATATTAATATGATCATAGACGACAAGTTATATTCTTTCTCCTTTTGTACTTGCTCCCTTCTCAAATTATAAAGTGATTTTCTTTCATTTGAATATTATTCTCACTTGTAAATGCTTTTAGGTTCTTCATCCAATAATATTAAGGTCATCATAGAGGACAAGTTATATTCTCTGTTTTTCTTCTTGCTTTCTTCTCAAATCATAAAATGATTTTCTTGTTAATTTTCATTAGAATGTCTGCAAAATTATGCCACATCATTACATGACTTCCCTTGATGTATTTATTGATTATCATCTCAACTCTGAGCTCATTTAGATAGACTAATTCTAGCATTTATCAGTGTAGGTATCATCTACCACCAACGAAATGTTGAATGCCTTGATACGTGCTCAGAATTCCCTAAAATCCAAAAATATTTTTATTAAATCTTCTAGCACTTCAAATCCTGGGATTCCTCCATCGTCATTGATGGCATTCTTGAGGAAGGTACAAAGCTCTGAGACACGTTATGCATTGATTTTGTTTTGGTAATACATTAGTAATGTTTTCTTTTTTGCATGAATTAGTAGAAATTGCAAAAATTCCATAGAAATATTCCATTTCCGTTGCAGCTCTGATTACCCATTAAAACTTGAAATATAAGATTATGCTCTTATTTTCTCCCTTTATCCATTGTGTTAACTTGGGATATTTAAACTCTGGCTTCAGTATGTAGGGTGGTATATGGGTACTGGGAAGTATGATGAAAGGGGCACCGTATCCAATTTATATCCAGTTTAATTGTGACGTGACAGTGAAGTTGTCAAATTCTCAGGACGCATGCTATTGATTAGAAAGAAAGGAACATTTAGAAAATGACAATAACTCCTTCATATTTAAAGGATAAGGGATTTTCTGCAAGTGGAAATTATATCAAAGTTTTCCAGAGGGATTTGACATGGGTGTCGGGATAAAATTGATAGAATGCATCGGGATACCTGTCCCATTATTTCTTGTTTGATTAATTTGGCAAGTGCAGAACAAGCGAGGTTAGGTAAAAATGTTCACTCTGTCCTGTTGTCAAATATTGGATTCTTTTAGAAATCTCCACTTGTCATTGAAATTTGAACTACTCTGTCTTGGAATTCAAATTTGTGATTAACTTGCCTGTAAAGAGCATTTGGGCTTAGTGACTTCCTTTTATGACTACTGGTGAAAAGGATTTTCGCTTTCCTGTTCATGCATTAGCTTTGTTTTGAGTAACTACGACTGGATAGCAATAATTTGAAGACTGTTTCTTGTCTGAGAAAAGATATGGTATTATGGGGATATGCAAGTATCATGGCTAATATTCTCCTACCGGCCAGCAGAATTCATCAACTCCTGGGATTGTACTGGAAGATTTCGATAGTTCGTTCAGCAACAAGTTCTATCATAGTTACCTTGATGACATTTGTAAGTTAAGTTTTACCTGCTAAGAAATTGAGGATAATGATGTTGAAATTCCTAATTCTTTGTGCATGTTTGTTGCCAAGCCCTACTACTTTTACTTCCGTTGATTGAGTCTAAAATATATTTAAAATGTAAAAAGGAGCACTTTGTGCTGATTTTTGTTGGTCCTACTCAATGCAATTTTTAAATGATGGTGAGATGATGTTGGATTATGTCAATATGTGGGCATCTTTTCAAGACATAGTCCTCAAATTTTTGTATCTATTTCAATTGCCATTTTATTCTTGCAGTTCTTTTTCTACTTCCCCCTTGTCCTATTCTCTGGCTTTCCTTTTTAATCCATTCTATAAATTTTTGAAACTCGGTTGATGATCTCATGTAATAATTGGAGATGGAGAAAGTGACAGATTAGGAAAACAATCCTTAAAATCTAGAATTGCTATCAATATTCTAAAAGAGTTCAATGGAAACAATTTTATAAATTTGGGACATCCTGAAGAAATACATGTGGTTTATAATAAACACAGCAAGTTTTTGATTGATATATGTTGTGCAGCAAAAATAAACTCTTCAGCTATAGTGGCAGCGGCTTCTCTTGTTGCCCGCACCCTTTACATCCTTGCTAGTGGCGATAAAAATATTAGTTCAAGTCTGAGTGCTATCAGTGTAAATGCCTCTCTGGTTGAAGAACTCGTGGGTTGTCTCTTAGACTGTGAACCGGGCTTATCTTGTGAATTGGTGAAGAGTTATATATCTCCATCAACAGCATGCCCAAGTCATTATGTTGGTGTTGTTGTTGGGGAACCTTCATTGACTCCATATCTTGGATATGTCAGTGATGTTTCCAGATTCTTATGGAACTTTTTGGCCGATATAACTTCTGTACCTAAGGAGACTGCTATCATTAGCTGTTCACAAGATTGCAGCAACACAGGAGAAGTGTGCATCAAAGCAGAAACAAATGAGAAGGGAGCTGGAGTTTGTGTTATTTCCACAACCAGGTAGGTTACTTGTTGAAAGTTGAAACTAGTGTTTTGAATTAGAAATTCAACCAAACTCATGTTAAACATTTTGTTCAAGACCTCAGAGAGTAGTTTTCAGTGTCAAACACATGTTGGAAAGATATGGAGCATTTCTGTGCTACAAGATGCATGGACAATATCCTTGAATGGGTGTCACCAGTAGAATCCTGTCAACTGCACTAGATTTTGTATCTTCCTACCATGCATATAGCTGCAAAAGCGAAGATAGGGTTAATTCGATCGACTATGAAACCCATCTTACAAAATTTCCACATAAGATATTAAAGCTACTTTTCATTTTTTCCTTGTGTCCAATTGTGCATATAGTACATCATATTCATTAACAACATACATTTGTTCCTACAAAACATTTGTCCATCCTTGCCCCGATTTGTATACTCACTCGGTCAAATCAACTATATGACATTTTCTGTTAAGCATGTTTATCTTGTCAGGTGACAATTTCTAGTTGATTGTTCCGGAGTGAGAGTTTGTGTGGAACATTGCAGGTACGTACCAGCATATTCTACCAGGTTGAAGTTTGAAACTGAAACTGGAACTTGGAATGTTTTACCACCAAATTCCTCAGATACTATGGGAATGGTCGACCCAGTTTGGACAGAAAGCAATTGGAATGGACTTGGTGTTCGAGTATATACAGTACAGAATTCTACATTTGATCACCTTGTTTTAATAGGAGGCATTACCATCACCCTCTTTGCTTACCTTGCAATAATACTTGTCAGTGCCCTCATCACCAAGTCTTTGAAACGGGATTGAGGAACTTTTTTCTTATCGAGGGCATACATGCACCATAACCAAATGGTAGGATCAAATTGCTTACGGTGTTTGAACAATATGATTTTCAAATTCTCCCTAGGATGCCGATGCGCCACAAATTCTCCTTAGGATGCTGCTACTAGTCTATTTAAGCTTCATTAATATTATTAGCTGAAGCTATTCAAATGGTGAATGCTTCTTTTTAGAAGATTTATTATTATATGTCAAGTTGTTACAAGGGAAACCCCATTGTGTTATATTTCACATTCTAATTGGACAAAAGTGATTGATTTCCTCAGAAAATGATAGTTTGATCAAACGCCTGTAATCCCGTTCCCCTTCTTTTTATTAGCATTTGTGTAAACTGATTAGACAACGAATGCTGTGGGTTTGGGTTTGTGTAAAATAGTTAGCTAAAACTTGTGCAATCCAATGTAATAAATAGTCCGAATCTGAATGACGAAAGGTACGTTTTATGTAAATTTTTTTGAGATAAATGTAAGTTTAAATGTCTTCATACCTTCACTAGATTTCTCTCTACGTTTGAAGTTATTTCAACTGGTAACTGTGGCTAGAGTGGGTGAAACTTGTACTCAATGAACCTCGGCAAATCTTCAGATGCCAAGACCCAAAGTCCTTTTGATCGAATTTAGAATCAACTATAGAGCGAGCGGGGTAGTTTTAATTCTGGGGATTCTATTTTTACTTGCAACCATAAAATGTACGTATCTTAAAGCCAACTTGGGTGGAATTAATTATGCTTAATGAATTGATGTTTCTAAAGATGCTTTCTATGGTACTTGTATTGCTAAGTTGCCATTTGATCAAATTGATGCATATTTCATTAGTATCTATACTAATGAAATCCTCGTATCTACTGATACAACAATAAGTTTAAATATTGAAAATTTTGTTTATTCTCGTGGACTAAATGCTCTACTAAAGATTTTATATACGGATGCCCTAAAGTGAGAAAAAAATATTAATTAATAGTTTTTAGGTTTAAATTTTATAAAATAAAATAAAAATTTTCAAGTAAAGTAATGCGACTTTTTAAAATGGTATGATGATAAATTTTGATAAGGAGTTATTTAAGTGATTTAAAAATTAAGGAAAGAAGTAGCTAGCAATACTGAAGAAGGTGGTTGCAAAGTACGCACAACTTTGAGGAGTACAAATAAAGCTTATGAAGCAAGTTATAAATTTGTTTGTTTGCGAAAGAGCAAAAAGATCAAGTTTATCTTAAAGAGTATTGTACCAGGATTTGTTATGTTTGTGGTACTTGTTATTTTCAACTTAGTTACGAAGAAATGGTATTGAAATCAGTGTTTAGAGTTTCGTACCGTTCCGGCTGAAAACCGGTACCGGAACGGTCATAGAAATACCGGTGAAGAATTCCGGCCAGTACCGGCCGGTACCACCAATACCGGATTATTCCAGGGTCGTTCCGTAAAGAATAAATTGTTGAGGGACTATTTTGTAAAAAAAAAAACCTAAGTTTATCCTCCCCCCCCTCGGCCCTCCCAGTTCCCCCCCCC
>JANZLF010000002.1:16322972-16335656 GCA_026546835.1 Erythroxylum foetidum
AGGCTTCAAAGGTAACTTCTTTTGTGTACAATCATATAATCTTCTTATCTTGGCTAAGAAAAAGGGAAGGTTGGAGAAAGATAGTGCATCCAGGGGCAACTCGGTTTGCCACTACTTTCATTATTTTGAAAAGTGTTTATGATCATAAGCATAACTTACAAGCTTTGGTTATTGATAAGCACGTTACTAGTCATAGATTGGCAAAGACTGCAATAGGAAAATCTGTTAGTTCTATTTTGTTAGATAGCAAGTTTTGGAATGATTGCTTGATCATGGTGACAGCTGTGGCTCCTATCATTCGATTGTTGAGAATTGTAGATGCGGATGAAAAACCTTCTTTGGTTTATGTTTATGAGGGTATGCTTAGGATAAAAAATGCAGTGAAGGAGATCTTTAAATAGAAGTCACAATTATATAAGCCTTACACCGATATCATCAAGGCTCGATGGGATAAGCATTTAAAGCTTAATCTTCATACTGTAGCGTATTTTTTGAATCCTACTTTCTTTTATGCTGAAGGCTCTCGTGAGAAGAATATGATTATATCTGTTCTTCTTGATATGCTTGATATAAAAAGTTTTTGTGTTAACTTGTCGAAAGTCATTCAAGAGATTCAAGTTTATCGTGATCGCCAAGGAACTTTTAGTCGAGAAAGCGCTCTTAAGGTGTTAAAGTTAAACACCTTACGCCCTAGTAACTATTATATTAATACTAATAGAATACTTTTTAATTTTTAATTATATTCTTTAATACTTTTAATGTTTATTACGTATGAATATTTTGTTGTTTGATAATTTCAATTTTTTGTAGATGAATGGTGGCGATTGTATGGGGGTAGTGCTCCAACATTGCAAAAGCTGGCTATTCGTGTTCTTAGCCAAACATCTTCCTCTTCTGGTTGCGAGAGAAATTGGAGCTTTTTTTAACGCATTCACACAAAGAAGAGAAATAAATTGGAGCATCAAAGGATATGTGATCATGTTTATATCACTTACAATTTGCGTTTGAAGAATCGATATTATCGTTTTCTACTTTTAGTTAAACGTTATTGACTTATTATTATTGTTTGCAATTTCCAACATAATTATATTTGAACTTACCATTAATGTTTTGTTTTAGGTTGCCAAACAAGGAGATGAAATATGATCCTATTGATTATAAATCTATAGACAAACTTGATTTTTTGATTATTAAAAACAATGGATCCCCAGAGCTTGGTGAGGAAGATATTGAAAATGCTATTTATCAGGAAAATGCAACTTCAATAATTGATGAAGCACCACAACAACATGAAGGTTATTATTAATTTAATTTGTAATATAATATTAAAGATTAGATATATTATTTCCAAGTGTAATTTTGTCTAATATTGTTTATTATGAAATTAGGTGATGAAGAAATTACCGAACAACCAAATTTGGAATCTGTTGAAGATGCTTATATCGGCAATGATGAAGGAGCATTTGATTTTAATCTCAACTTGAATGAATATTATGATTATTGATCTTTTTTTATCCTTTTGATGAAATATGACTAGTGAGTTTTGTTATCTTATTTTGTGTTGTGTTGGTGAGTTTTATTAAAAAAAACTTGTATGTTTTGAAATTTTTAGGTTGAATTTTGAAGTTTAAGTTAAGTTAACAATTAGATAAATAATTAAATAGTATGTTTAAAAATTATCTTTTATATATATAATATATAAAATAAAAATTTATATTCATTACTTATTAGTTACCGGTTTGACCACGGTTGAATTCCGGTTGAACCATTGACCCTTGAATAAGTTGCTTCTCCGGTTCAGTCACCGATCTGATTTTTAAAACATTAGTTTAAACAATAGTTTGCACCATATTGGGAATCGTGCATCATCTGTGCTTTTATGGAATTCGTACACACGATTTGTTCCAAAAATTCTTTTTAACATAATTGTAAAATCATAAAGTTTTATTTCTCATTCCTCCAAAAATACATAATTGTCTGAAATTTACCGTTGCTTTCAATATCTTTTTATTAAGTATTAGAAAGATTTTGTGTAAATTATTTGACCTGTTAATAATTCAAGGTTAATTTCCTTCCTTTACTCGTGGCTTTCTCTCTGCCCTCCAATGCTTATGGGTATAGAATGTTAAAGTCTTCGAAGACAAAACCCTTGCAGAATGATGTGAAATGGTTTTTAGTTCTTTATATCTAATATGTCAACTAGTTGGATATTTTTCTTAAAGACATGATATATAAAGAATCTTGAAAACATGTACAGGCAGTGGAATTACTTCCACGGGATGCCATCAATCATCATCTATTCCACTATTTACTAATGCCAGTAATGCATTATTTTCGTCAAAACTGAGACATCTCACCAGATTCTTGCAGTAGCTAGTCTTGTTAGGTTTAGCTGAACACACCTAATCTAGACTATTATAGACCATAACAGCTCCAGATCCTTATCGAGGAGTCAATACACCAGCAACATGGATGGGGACAGATGCTCATAAGATTTCAATTTTGTTAATGTTTAAATAATTCTTTTTGTTATAAATATCATCCTAGTTAACTCTCAAATAGATAAAATTCCTACCCTCTTTCAGAGTTTTGGTAACTTAAAACTGTTTTTTTTTCCCAATGAAAGGGTTGTGACAATTGGTTACCTGTCTAATCCATCTAAAAGCCATACCTTTATGTGGGTCGGGGATCAAGTTGATTGTGATAGTACCAATACATGGTGTCTCATCCAAAAATAATGGTGCCACATAGACTTAAGTTAAAGAAATTTGCATAAGAATTAGTGGTCCGTTTACTTAATAGTGAATTAGGATGATTTTCATATAATAAAGAACACAATCAAGCTTAAATTTAATAAAACAATTTAAGGATTAAAATATACATTTTACTGTCTTTAATAGGACAGTAAAATATACATTTTTGTATTAATTTTTTAAAAAATAGACAAAAGATACACACTTATATATTCTATTGCTAACCCAATTCATCTAATGAAAAACAGTGATACATAAGCTTAAATTAATGAAATTCAAGTCAAACTTAGTAAGTTTGTTTATCTGCAAGATGATTTTTAGATGAAAAATTCATGATTAATATAATTAATTAAGCATTTTATTCACAACAGGACTCCTGCTAAGGTGACACATTGATTTGGAAATAGAAATAGACACATTGAATTTCTTCTTCTTCATGCTTTTCTTCTTCGTTTTACACACGTGGAAGTACCAGTGTTAAGAGTTTCGTACCGTTCCGGTTGGAAACCGGTACCGAAATGGTCATAGAAATACCGGTGAAGAATTCCGGCCAGTACCGGCCGGTAGCACCAATATCGGATTATTCCGGGGTCGTTCCGTAAAGAATAAATTGTTGAGGGACTATTTTGTAAAAAAAAAAGCCTAAATTTATCCCCCCTCGGCCCTCCCAGTTCCCACCCCCGACGCCGACTCTCCCTCTCCTCATCTTCTTCAGATCTTCTCTCCCTTCAGCTGTCCTGAGCCTCGCCGCCTCCCGTCTGCCTCGCCGCCTGCTTCGCGTCGCCTCCGGCGTCCGGCCTTCTCCTCCTTGCCTTGCCTCCCCTCCAGCCTTCTCTCCTCCTCGCCTCGCCTTGACTGCCTCGGCCCTCGCCTCCGGCCTTCTCCTCCGGCCTTCTTCTCCTCCTCGCCTCGCATCGACTGCCTCCGTGCCTCGGCCCTCGCCGCTTGCTGAGGACCCGACCCAGATTGTAAATGATCGATTGTTGTGTTAATTTTTTCTTGGCATTTGGACATTATTTGCTTGTGTTTTTGTGTTGATTGGTGGATGATGTTGGATTTGTGGTGAAAAATTGGTGGTGATGTGTTGGATTTGGGGATATTTTTGAAGTTGATTTTGGTTGAAGTGAAGTTGAGGGTTGAAGTTGATTCGGCAACCGTTAATGAAGTTGGTAATTTGCATTTTGGCATTTTGGAAGTAAAAATTGAATTAATCCGAATGTTGCATTGGAAAAAAAATTTTGATCGGTGATTGTGATTGAGTAGATTTTAAGGTATTAAAATTAGAATAAAATTTGATTGGAATGTGGTAATTGGAATTGCACTGAAAATTAAATTTGGAGTTGGAAATTAGATTTGATTTTGCAATTTTTAAAAAATGTAGGGACTATTTTATAAATTTAAAAAATATCCCGAAACGGTACCTGATATCGGTACCGTTCCGTTCCAGAGCTCAATCCGGTACCGAGTCCGGTACGATATTCATAACATTGATTGAAATGGTATCTTTAAGGAAGATTGATAATTTTAGCATCATGGGTTCTAGTTTTATTGTTGTTTATTATTTAATTTACATTAATTAAACATTATAACAATGTTCTAATTATTTAAAAATATGATTAAATTTCACAAAATTATTTAAGTGATATTGTGGGATTAAAATTAAAAAAATTACGTATTTACGATTACGTCATCGATAATGTGATTTTTATTTAAAATTTAATTAAACGACGAATTTATAATTACATACAGTAGATGCAAATGTTAGGGTTATGTTTGTAATTTTACCCAACCGCCTCCTGTTGTGTTGTGTTGTGCCTGGTGGTGGTGGTGGTGCTCTCTCTCTCTCTCACTCATTTTCATTGTTTAAAAGCTCAGAATTTGAATAAAGTTATCAAATCGGTAACTACTTACTTCTCAAAGTAGCAAATAGAAGTATCAGAATCTCAGAGTATAGAAATGGGGTTAGGGTTATTGCCGTCGAGGTTCTCCAGAATCCCTGCGAATCGTCTCTTCCTCCGCTCCATTGTCTCTAACTCTCACCGTCAGTCACCGGAAGCTGCTGCTGCTGCCGTTCCACCACCCGAACCCACACCAGATCTTCCACCTAGAACCCCAGTGGCCGGCGCACGTGTCCACTTCCCCAACCCTGATGATGCGATCGAGGTTTTTGTTGATGGGTATCCTGTCAAAATTCCCAAGGGTTTCACGGTCTTCCAAGCGTGCGAGGTCGCTGGCGTCGACATTCCTCGATTCTGCTACCACAGCCGCCTTTCCATCGCCGGCAACTGCCGTATGTGCCTTGTCGAAGTCGAGAAGTCTCCTAAGCCCGTGGCTTCTTGTGCCATGCCTGCTCTTCCTGGTAATCATAATAATCACACAAACTTCATGTCACATTCCTATATTTTTATTTTTGTTGTAACTAAATCTAAAAAGAAAATCGTTAACTGTATAAGTTATATAGAGGTACTCCCTTCAAGTATTCTATTACTGTTCTTTTGTTCTTGTGAATTAGCATCGACTGAACTTTACATGTTAATTTTCTTTGACAACCCATTCTGACTCGCTCATTCCAATTGACGCGCGATGTAAGATGCAGAGAATACGCTGATGTTGCTTCAATGTCGTCTTTGTTTTTTTTCTGTCGATTTTCTGGTTGAGGTTTCTTTAGTAACTCACACTATGTATAATTTACCTTTTGGGTTTGATTCGATTTGCTTGTTTACTTGAGGATTTTCATTTTTTAAGGAATGAAGATTAAAACTGATACACCCCTCGCAAAGAAGGCACGCGAAGGTGTGATGGAGTTTCTGCTCATGAATCATCCACTTGATTGTCCAATATGTGATCAAGGTGGAGAATGCGATCTTCAGGATCAGTCCATGGCATTTGGATCTGATCGTGGCCGCTTCACTGAAGTAAAGAGATCAGTTGTGGACAAGAATCTTGGTCCTTTAGTGAAGACTGTGATGACTAGATGTATCCAGTGTACAAGGTTTGAATTTGACGGTCTCTTTCTTATGAGATATATCATTTGTTTGGTGCTCAGTGTTTGTTTTGTGTTCTTTTTAACCCATGTTTGTCAAATTTGAGGATGTAATTTTTGGAAAAAGAATGATGTAAAAGAGATCTTAAACAGTGTATTGATTGGCCCAACTTGTCTGGTGACTTACAAAACATGTATTGCATTCACTGAGAGAAGTTTCCCTATCTTCATAGTTGGCTTGAAGTTTTTAGCTGTTCAGACAGAGAACTCAACACTATTTTGTTCTATTTATAGATTGCTTTGTTTTTTCAAATGCTTTATAAAAGGTGATCATCTAGAGATAAGACTATTTCTTGATATCTTCTTTGGACATAAGCTGCAACAGTTGGCATGGAGTTTATAATTCCTTTTATATATGTATGTTTGGGGAGGCAACTAAACGTTTATTTTTTGTTGACCCATTTGCTTTGCTTGAAATTAGTTGAAGTTTGATTTCTTTGAAATTCAGTTATCCTATGAGGAATGAGGTTAATGGTTCTATCTATATGTCTATGAGGAATGCTCTTGATGGTTATCACATAGGAGTTCCAAGTGCTTTCAGATCAAACAAGGGCTTTTGCTTTGGGGTAGCGTGCTTGTAGCGTGCACAAGCATAATGTTTTTGTGATGTAATTTTAGTGTACTTTCGGGTTCCCAGGGCTACCTCTACTCATGTTTTTGAAATTAACAGAAAATTTTGATGACTAGTACTTTTTCTGTCAATATCTTTGAGTACTGCCAAGTTTTGAATAAATGATAAGTATTAATTAGCAGCACACTTCAGTAGAAGAAATTCTTGAAATATTTTGTTCAATGGTTTTTATGTAAGATTGTTATATTTCTCTTTGACTCATTATTTCTTGTTGTATTTTTCTATATGGTACAGGTGTGTCAGGTTTGCAACTGAAATTGCTGGCGTGCAGGATCTTGGCATGTTAGGCCGTGGTAGTGGAGAAGAAATTGGGACTTATGTTGAGAAGCTTATGACAAGTGAACTTTCTGGAAATGTGATTGACATATGTCCCGTGGGAGCTCTAACCTCCAAGCCTTTTGCGTTTAAAGCCCGAAATTGGGAATTGAAAGGAACTGAGAGTATTGATGTTACTGATGCAGTTGGATCAAACATTCGGATAGATAGTAGGGGTCCAGAGGTTATGCGCATTATTCCAAGGTTGAATGAGGTAAATTTTGTGGTTGTGTCAAATGAACTACTAAATTGCATCTTTTATAATTCATAGTTCCCTAATGTGCCGTGATGGCACTGCTTTTGTGGTGAAGAGGGTTCAATGTTTTGTCATCTGTTCAGTAAGTATGGGAATTGTTTAGTAATTTCTTCTTTTTGTGTGTGTGTGTGTGTGTTAGAGGGGCAGGGCATGGAATGGATTATTGTCTTTGATTAATCATGTACCTTGGAACCTGTGGTTTGCACTTTTCTACCCATAACTTTTGGGTTGCCATTTACCAGTTTAAAAATCATTCTAGGTTTCTGCTGAAATTCACTGTCAAATGTCAATGCGAGTTTAAACTATTCATTTATACAATGTAGAAAGCAATTTAATATGTATCTACTGTGATAGATCAGTGTCTGGGCCTTCTTCTCCATCACTTCTGAAAATTACAACATTGAAAAGTATGCTTGAAAACTTTCAACTTCTTGTTTTGAAGAAGTTTGTTTGAGCCTATGATGATCTATCCTAACCTATGATTCAGGTTCCTGATCTCATTCCCAAAGCAATCCATGATTCAGGTTGCTCTTTATTGTACTTAGGCACTTAGTTGAATGATAACATGTTATAGTATTGAATCATAGGTATCAGTTTTATATATTTCTAAAAGTGAGGAAATATGTTCTGTCTAGGAGCAAGATCTCACCCCACGTATAGGATTAAATAAAAATGTCTTGGCTAACAGCAGTTTCAGTTCCCCAGTTATAGTATTATAGATATTCTAATAAAAAATGTTGATGAATAAGTGTTGATCCCTTTCCATCTTTGCTTGCTGATAGTAAACCCAGAAAAAATAGAAAATAATAATAGAAGAACAATGGCAGAAACAAGAGTGCAAAGATCTTAACACTAAATTTCTCCACTAAGTGAGTCCGTAAGTGGACTAAACTCAAATACCAATGTTTTATTAAATTCCCATCTACCGCATAACTAATTCCTATGGGTATTTATAAGAGAGATACCCTAGCTAATCTAGACTATGTAAACAGTAAAAACGTCAACTTCCTAAACAATATGAAACTCTGTTTTTAAAGTAAACTTCCTGGATAGATATCATCTGTAAACTCAAAGTTCTTGGATAGACATCATCTTTAAACTCTTTTCATCTGCAATAGACATCATCTTGAAACTCTTCTCATCTGCTTGGATAGACTTCGTTTTCCTTCTAGAATAGGTAAGCAGTGGTTTACTGCTATCATTTGCTCTGTATAGTTAGTTGAGAAATTAGGTATTAATTTCTCCCAAGGACCAAATTTTTGCTTACATCAAAATGGGAGATATTTTATAACCATGACGATAAGATATATACTTCAAAAACAAGAGTTGATGTATTGAATTCAGAGAAGGCTAGTAAGAAACTCAAGAATAGATATTAGGAAGAAAAGTTATTTGTATAGTTAAAGAGTAAGGAGTTGTCAACTGCATCACACAAGGATCAAACTCATTCAAATTTAATGGTCAGTTAATTGCCCAAGTATATTTGTTTTTCATCTTACCTCAACATGAACCCCAAAATTTTGATAGCACAAATAAGACATAGCTAATGTAAATAGATTATCTTTTCAGTTCAGTGTTTCAAAGCTAGATAGGCTGATTGCATGCATCTCCTTCGGCTGCTCATGGACTATCCAACTATAAAACTTTTGAGAACTTTTCAACTGAAGCTGTCTACTAGACTCCTATAGTTTACTTACCTGGTTTATACCTGAACTGTTAATGGTAAGAGATACCTGGGGTTCTTGTAGAATGGCAAGATGATGTTTGGCCATGCCTTATTCTTTACCGACAATGTACATCTTTTTCATGTGCTCATAGAGGGATTTCTTGGATTTTTAGATGCATTGTTTTGTTATTTTGTTTGAACATTATCTGGTCTCTTTCATGAATTTTATTTGCATATTATGCAACCTGATTTTGGTAAAGAAGAAATTGGACAAGTCAAATGATTTATTCCTTTTATTTTGTGCTCCAACTTGTTATTTGTTATAATGACATGTTCACGCAAGTGGGGTTATTTCAGGACATAAATGAAGAATGGATATCAGACAAGACTCGTTTCTGTTATGATGGACTTAAGAGGCAGAGATTGAATGATCCCATGATTCGTGGATCTGATGGTCGTTTTAAGGCTGTTAGCTGGCATGATGCCTTAACTGTGGTTGCTGAAATTGTCCATGAAGTTAAACCCGAAGAAATTGTTGGGATTGCTGGTCGGTTATCTGATGCTGAATCCATGATTGCTCTGAAAGATTTCTTAAACAGAATGGGGTCAAACAATGTGTGGTGTGAAGGAAATGGCCCAAACCCAAATGCTGATCTACGATCTGGGTACATTATGAATACTGGCATTAGTAGTCTTGAGAAAGCGGATGTTTTCCTTTTGGTTGGTACGCAGGTAATAAACTAACATGTTTAATTTTTGGAGTGCATAAGTGCTGGATTATAGTTGTTAACTCAGATTACTGTAGTGCAAGTCCATAATGCTTATTTTGGGTGAAGAAAATTTCTTTCATAAAAGTTTAACACACAAATTGGGAGGGCAGACCTTATCTGTTTTAATATTTAATTTTCCAAATTTAACCTAATTTTGGGGACAGTTTTTAGTTTTTTCATTGACATGTTTCCTTCTGTTTTTTTATGACATGTTAATTAAGGCTTATTCGCCGTGGGATACTAGAATAAGTTTCCCAATTCTTTTGCAGGAAAATGGGAAAAATAAATTTTTTAATGCAAATGAACATTTTTCTATTTGGAAAACTGGGAACAGTTGGCGACTTATCTTTTAATTTTAAATTTTTGTTAGATTTGCAAAAGGCCCAAAACTTGTTTTCTACATTTTCTTACAATAGCTGTATGGTTTGAAAAATTTGTATTTTTTAAATAAATTATTTAATAAATAACTGTACAAGATTTTGAAAATTCAAATTTAGTCAAAATTAACTGTAAATTTCTATATTCTTTTCTGAGAAATATTTTTAAATTTGTTTTATATCCTAAAATTCTATTTGGTTTTTCACCTCAATTTGAAGATATGTAATATATGTTTGATATAAAATAGTTAGTATTGTATTACTATATATTTAATTACCTTATTTTAATGAAACTTGTGTATGATATTTTTGTTGAACTAGTGACAATATATGATAATCGTATTTTTAGAGATGTTATAGGCAATATACTCTATAAAATGGTTGTGAGTGTTCCTTATTTTCAACTTTGAAAACTCATTAATGTCATCATTGGTTTTGATATCATAAATTTTTTGTAAGTACTAAAGATTATGCAAAATTAGATGCATCTCGGCAGACTATTTTCAGTATTAACCAAGTCGAACATGGTTTTGCGTTCCTTTTATTTTTCCCAGGGAAATGAAAATAAATAAATGGAAAAAAAGCATTGATATGGGAATGGGGAAAGTCCTTGACAAATAAAAACATTCTTAAGATTCTTTACCCCTTTTCCTCATTAATTATTACTTAATCTTTTCTTGCTACTTCTCTGTATTGGAATTTCATGTGCTCTTTCCTTGTTCCTATAATCTGAAACCAAATTTGCGTAATGTGCATTTAGTTTTGCAAGTATTTAGCAAAGCATGCATATTGTTTTCAAAGCTATTGATTAACGTGAATATTAAGTGTGTATGTGACCATTTAATATGTTGTTTTTTGGTTGATTTTCTTTTCACATTTTTCATATTTTCTATTTTCTTTTGAAAATGTTATGGATGGATGGAGTGAGTAGTTTTGCTTATTCATCCTGTTGTGTGGCTGCTTTTTCATTACATCGAATGATTATTGTTTTAAAACTTGCTGGCAGCCAAGGGTAGAAGCTGCTATGGTGAATGCTAGAATCCGAAAGACTGTCCGAGCTAGCAATGCTAAGGTTGGTTATGTTGGTCCACCAGCTGACTTCAACTATGATTATGAGCATCTTGGCACAGGTCCTCGGACTCTTCTTGAAATCGTTGAGGGTCGCCACCCCTTTTTTTCAACTATATCAAATGCCAAAAACCCAGTCATAATTGTTGGTGCTGGGCTCTTCGAGCGAGAGGACAAGGATGCAGTTTTTTCAGTAGTTGAGGCCATTGCCAAAAAGGGAAATGTTGTGAGGCCAGACTGGAATGGATTCAATGTATTACTTCATAATGCTGCCCAAGCTGCAGCTCTTGACCTTGGGCTTGTTCCAGAGTCGAACCAAAGCATTGTGACTGCCAAGTTCGTATATTTGATGGGTGCTGATGATGCAGACTTGGACAAGATTCCAAAAGATGCCTTTGTGGTTTACCAGGGGCATCATGGTGATCGTGGTGTATATCGGGCCAATGTGATTCTCCCTGCTTCAGCATTCAGCGAGAAGGAAGGGACATACGAAAACACAGAAGGCTGCACACAACAGACTTTGCCTGCAGTTCCAACAGTTGGCGATGCTAGGGATGATTGGAAAATAATACGGGCTCTTTCTGAAGTTGCTGGTGTGCGACTGCCTTATGATAACTTTGGGGCCATCCGATCCCGGATCAGAACTGTGGCACCAAATCTCTCAAGTTTGGATGAGAGAGAACCAGCTACTTTTGGGTTTTCTGTGAAGCCTGAGAGTAATCAGAAGATGAGTTCGACGCCATTTAATGCTGCTGTAGAAAATTTCTATATGACTGATTCCATTACTAGGGCATCAAAGATTATGGCCCAATGCAGCGCACAGTTACTGAAGAAGTGAGCTATTGGTTTTGACTTCGATCGCCCCCAATAAGTTGCACGTAAACATTTTCACATTTACATTTAAGCTGTGCAAGTCCCTGTTTCAGCCAACAGTCAATTTTACATCCAATAATGTATGTTAGGTACTGTATGTTCTGCTACGGTAAAACTTTGGAGTACCCTTTTAACCCATGGGGAAGTTTGTAGCAGGGTCGTGCTGGGGGTTCAGAGTTTATTGAGAGACAAAACACGTCCTTGATCCAAAGACGTATCTTTTTAGTTCTTGGATAGCATGAATGACACACAGCTGAAGGTATTAAAGCATTTCATTTCGTTTGATGATTCCACCGTATCAGGTTGGGAGTACTCAGTTAGGCCATTGATTTTGCTTGTGTGATGAAATTATGATCTGATCTCAATTCATCATCTAATCCGAAACTCAAGAGGAGTTAGAATGTAGCATCGTTGTGCACTGCTTTTTAACTCATGGATTGAACATTTATGACAAAATAAATAAGAAGCCAAAAACGTAGCAGAAACAGGTACAATGCATTATGAAAATGATGAGAAATATTTGTGGGGCCATGCATATCTGACGGTAATGTTTAAAGTTGAGCAGAAGTGTTATGTAACCGACCTCTGGCTTCAGAAATCAAACAATTGTTATGAATTTTATTCCAAACCGGTACAATATATTATTAAGTTCGGATATTGAATTTAAATATCGGTCGATATTGACTAATTTTAGTTGTACAAGTTGATACCGGCTGGTATTAAAATTTTTTGTCAAATATCAGCTGATATTTAAAATATTTGTCAAATATCGACTGGTACTAGAAATTTTAAAAAAAGAAATTTTTTTTGCATAATTTTTAAAATTTCCCTCTCTTCCTCCTACCTCTCTTTTCCTCTTTTTTTTAAAGAAGTTTTTAAAATAATAATAAATATTTCATTACTAATAATAATTATAAATTAAATAAAAATTA
>JANZLF010000002.1:16388173-16402391 GCA_026546835.1 Erythroxylum foetidum
GGATGAAAAGAGTTCATAAGGAATCCTGTGTTCATAGTGAGGGAATACGTATAAGTAGTTGGGTTCCGAATACGGGAGCCAACACTTTAAGTCCTATATAATAAAATAAGTTACTTATGGTTTTAAGAGGGCATAGGATAATAATTGCATGGACTATCTTTACTATTCATAGGATTAGTCCATCTTTGTGCTTCCAACTAATCCTTATAGAGGATAATCACAAGCTTAGTAAAGAGAATCAACAATTCCTCATTCCAAATGTGAAAAAAGATAAGGGCTTTTAGGTAATTAAACTCATAGGTGCAAAAATCATATACCATATTTCTTATAGTTTTTGGGTGAGTCATGTGTAGGTTGTACTAGAGAAAAGGGGTATGACCATGGTAACTAATGAGAAGGATAAGTTGGTTCATACTAGGCTTATCACTAAGTGGAGAGTGTTCATTGATTATAGGAAATGGAATGCTACCACTCATAAAAATCATTTCACTTATTATAGATGTTAAAAATATTGGTATGATATGAGTTTTACTACTTTGTCCGCTTAGGCTTGTCATTAAGCAGAGGGTGTTTATTGATTATAGGAAATTAAACACTACCACTCGTAAAAATCACTTCCCTTATTGTTTATTAAGTAGAAGTTAAAAAGATTGGTAGGATAAGAGTTCTACTACTTCCTTGATTAATACTTATAATACAATCAAATTTCAATAACAGTAAATGATTAAGAGAAACCAACATTTACATGTCCTTACGGCACATTTGTTTATTGGTGAATTTCCTTTAGATCATGTAATGCTCTAAAAAGTTTCCAACGTTCTCTAACATTATATAAAAATCCATCAAGGTATTACTTAATCTAAAGCAAGTGTTGTATTGGAAAAATTTTCATTTTATGATACAATAATGAATTATACTAGGACATAGGATTTCTAGCCATGGAATTAGCATGCATCAAACTAAAGTGAAAGTTGTAGAAAGATTGCCACCTTTGAATTCAATTTATTCCATCAAGAGTTTCCTTAGATATTTTGGGTTCTATCACCATTTTATAAAATATTTCTCCAAAATTACTTAACCTTTATGACACTTATCATAAAAATTTGTTCCTTTTGAATTCATAATGAGTGTTTTATTGCTTTTAATATGTTGAAGAAGGAGCTAACTTCAACTCCTATCATGGTTATACCTAAATGAAACTTGCATTTTAAGTTGACGTGTGATGCTAGTGACTATATAATGAGGGTTGTATTAGGCCAAAAATAGGTTTCAAAACTTCATCTTATTTGTTATGCTACCAATTTTTTTTGTAAAGTAAAAGTATCATTAAAACTTAATAGAGTATCTTATACAAAGCAATCACAAAATACAGAGAAAAAATATAAGAGCACATTTTTCTAAGCAATCAAACACCACTAGAAGTGTGTGACTCTAATAAGACTCATTAACTTAATCTAGGACCCATCTTCTTTTTAAGGAAGCATCTAAGTAATCCGGATTGTGAAGTTGTATGATTTCTCAAATCCATAGTAGATATTGTAAGCTAACTCATGATTGTCCCTTTTAAAGTTCTTAAACAACCTCCTATTTGTTTCCCTCCAGATAGACTATATTGAACAAGTCAGAGTAAGGTTAAGATCAACAAATTTGCAACTCCTTCTGTATATTTTGTTAGCCCAACCATGGATACTATACCAATGCTGGAAAGGGTAGTATATCCCTAAAGTTTGTTACATTATACTCCATATTACTAAAGTGTAGCTATATTGAAAAAATACATGGTTGATTGATTCTAGGAGCAAGTTGCATAGTAAGCATATCTGATCCTCCATGACAAAGAGTTTATCTTTGGTTTTGATTCTTATTCTAATAGCCAACTAACTGATCAAACAAGCTTTAGTGACCTAAGAATTTTTCCATACTATGTTGTACAAACCAATACTTGGAAGTTAATGTTTAATTGTTCTTAAGCAAAAATGATTAGTGAAATCTCCTCCATTGTTTAGTAACCGATGGATGTTGTCACTAAAATAGATATTAGGAGCATAATTAGGTAGATAAACATTAGAGTCTTTCACTCCCCCTAAAGTTCAAAGACCACCCTCCTTCTTGAATGATTCCCTTGACTCGAGCTTATAGGGGAATTCTAGAGGTAAGTGAGGAGATATCTTCCCTACTGAATAGAGGACGCTGCAAGCCTAATTGTCCAACAAAAACCAGCTGGCATTACCATTTCCAATATAAGTTTTGAAGAATTGATAAAAAGACTTCCTTTGCCTTATTAATTGAAACTATGCTAACAAATTTCTTATTGAAAGATTAATTATGTTACCACTAAGGAAGAATTTATAGATATCATTTTTACTTTTAAAATTTTAGATCTTCTTGTTGATTCCAAATTGACAGTATATACTGACTATTTAATATTGAAAATATATTATCTAAAAAGGATGTCAAGTTAAGGCTAGTTTGTTATATTATTTTTTACAAGAATTTGACTTAGAAATCCTATACCAGAAAGTAGCATACAACTTTTCAAGACAGAAGAAAGGATACTATGTAGATGAAGAACCCATCAATGATAAATTTCTTGAAAAGGACTTTGTTTGTTAATATAAAAAAGCCATATAATTTGTTGATTTTATGACTTGACTTCTATAAAGAATTGTCCTAAAAGATGTTCCCCAACACTAAAAGAAATTCCTCTTTAAAGATAAGTTATATTATCGGGATGATACCTTTCTATTCTAAAGATGTTTTGATGGGATTATATGATGATGTGTACCTAAGGAGGAGATGAGTAAATTTTACATTTGTGTCACTCATCCCCTAGATAGACATCATAGTGCCAACATAACCATTGCTAAATTCTTGTAATTTGGGTTTTATTGACCTACATTGTTTAAAGATTCCAAGAGTTTGTCATTGACATACCAATGCTAGCAAACAAAAACTATTGGTAAATGAAATGATATGCCTGAAGATATACTTATCAAAGTAGACCTATTTGAAATATGAGGCATATATTTTATAGGACCATATCCTTTTTGGTATGGCAATACTTACATATTGGTGGCAGTTAATAATGTTTCAAAGTAACTAGAGGCAATAGTTTTTCCTAACAATGTCAATGTAGTAAACGTTATGAAAAGGACCATTTTCTCTCATTTTGTTATACCTGGAATTATCATTGGTGACAATGATATCCATTTTTATAATTATAACTTCATGTCACTTTTAAAAAATAATGGGTAAATCTTCAAAATCTCAACCACTTATCACCCTTAAATAAATGGATAAGTGAAGGTATGGAATTGAGAGATTAAATTGATTTTGGAGAAAAGGGTTCATATTTCTAAAAGGAATTAGGAATTGAAACTTCATGATACTTTTTAGGCTTATAGGACAACTTTTAGGACCCTCTTAGGCATGTCCCTTTTAGATTGATGTTTAGCAAATCTTGTCACCTTCTGCTTGAGATTGAGCATAAGGCTTTGTGATTGACAAAGAAACTCAATTATGACCTTAAGTTAGTTATTAGAGGAGGCTATCCCTATTAAATGAGTTAGATTTGTTCTAAATATTCCTTTGAGAATATACCAATCTATAAGGAGCAATCCATGACATTTCAAAATAAAAATATCATGAGGTAGGAATTTAAACTTAGATAAGATATATCCTTTTTAATTCTCATTTTAATTATTTACAAGGAAATTGAAGTCTAGATGGTTTGGACTGTTCATTGTAACAAAACTGTAACCTATGGTGCCATTGAAATTAAAGATATAGATAGAAGGTCATCCATGGCTTATAGATAATGATTAAAGCATTATTTTGAAAGTGATAGTGTCGATGATATCCATACAATTTGTCTTAGTGACTAGCTCCATTTGGTGATTTAGTTCATCTAGAAAACTTATAAGAAGCACTTCTTAGAAAGTAAACAAATGTTCTAGCCTTAATTTTATTTTCTTAGTTTTTTATTTCTTTTTAATATTGAGTTGAATTTCTTTTATAGTTAGTTATGTGAAAGATTTTCTTGGAATTTTACTTCATCAAACTTGCTTGGAATTAGGAAATAAATCCAAACCTTAATTGCCTATTTCATTGAGTTTAATATCATATTTATTTTTCATTAAGAGTACTGCCATATTTAAGTAAAATTTTGAGATTCTCTATTACTATTAGTGTTTTACCTAATACAATTTCTCTATTTAGGGTTATTGATGTGTTTAGGGTGTAATTATTCACTTTTGTGTGTTTATACATGCATAAATATAATTTTTACTTAGCCTAAGGTCATGGAGGAGAAGGTTTAGTATAATAAGACAGAAAAATGGAGTTGCAGTTTAAATTGAGGGTTATAAAGAGTAATTAGTCTTGATTTGGAAGTAAACAGACATCAAAGTTAAAACAAAGTAGGGAGTGTTCAGATACATAATAGAAATGGAATTGCTAAGAGAAGTACGTCCAACGTTGATCTCAAAATTAATCAAGCACTTAAAAAAATCTGACATCAGTGTTGGATTGTATTTGACGCGAGTCTCATCTAGTAACCCAATAATCTAAAAGCCAAACTCAAACATTCCACATACATCTTCCTTAACTTTGGCTATGCATCTATGCATATATATATATTTATTTTTAGTATGTTTAGGATGTGCTTACTTATATATTATTTTACCTAACTTTTGTTTTTAGGTTAGTTTTTTTTACTTATGAATTTGTGTGCATATTAGATTGCATTATTTATGAACCTCCACATGTATACAATGTTGTGCAAGTATGGTAAAGTACTTTATGACGGAAAATTTTTATTTTAGCTATCTAGCTTTTAGAGAGTTTTGTAAATACTTTTTATTACGTTTATCTTAATGCTCAATAATAAGGACAATATTATTCTAAGTGTGAAGGTGGATTGATTAATTTAATTGCATGAGATTTTCTAGAATTTTATGTTTTCAAAAACTTCATTTTTAGGGGTGTTTAGACTCACATTAATAGCTCGATGTTGAAGGCATGAGTATATGCAAAATCCTATTTAAGATTGCTTGTCAAAAACTAAGTGTATTATATGATTAAGTGAGTGATATGCAAATATGGACATTATGAATGCTAGGAAACCAAATTTAATAGTTAATTATACTTTGATTTGACTTGAGTGATCCTATGAGAAATTTGATCTTTCATGCCATTTTTCTCTGTTTCTTATTTAGATATCTTCTTTATAGTGAATTTTTAAAACTTAAATTTCATCCTTTTGAGATTATATATAAGATATGTATAAGCCTTAAAATGATAAAAGCATTTAGAATTGAGTTAAATCCAAATTGCCTACCTTTATACATTAATTCGTTAGTGAGCCCTTTAAGCTTAACTTAAAATTTAAACTTCTTTGATAACTTTTCCTAAAGAACCATGAGCCTAAAAAAACAACTATTTATTCCATAATTCATTATAAATAAAGCTTTTATTTGTGTTTTGATGTTTTTGAAAAGAGGATGTAAGGAAAAAAAGTGTTGGAGAGATTGTAAAGTATATGAAAGAGGTAATGTAAAAAGGATAATCTCATACGAATTCAAAAGAAAAAATAAGATAATAAAATAAAATAAAGTGTTAAAAATTAATTGGTATGAATTTTTTTGTTTGAAAAACGGGAAAATAGGTGGTTGCAAGAATATGAGTTAGTAAAGTGAGGATTAATTTATTTGTTTCTCTTGATTTATTCGTTATTGCTCTATTAGTTGTGAATTTAATTGTTTCTTATTCCCTTTCCTTTATACCTTACTTAACCCTTTGGCCCTATTATAACCCTACTCAATCTTTTTGATTTTTGCTTGTAGATATATATTTAATTAGTGGAGATTAGATTATTTTCAAGCTTATACTAAGTTCACTTTCATAAGAAGAAGATGGGAGTACCTAACCCAAGTGCTAGTATGAATGAGTAATATCTTGTTATGATATGTTAATTCATGGTATTTGAACTTGATGGAGGTATAATATAGTGTTTGTATTATCATTTTTGTACAGTGATTTTATTTAAGAAATATTGTATATTAAATTTTGTAATTCTTTTGAGACTTGAATTTATATATCTTATGTTGTTAATTATGGAGCTAACTAATGAGTTTAGGTCAATATTTGTGGTTTTTATTTAATTAGACCCTTAGGATCTTATAACACTTTACTAAGGATAAGTAAAGGTTTAAAGGCTTGTGGCATACGCTAAATGTCATTATACACCTACAAAAGCATAATTAGTTTTTCTTTAGGTCATTAGCTAGGATTTATTTGTTGTTATTTCCTTAAGAACAAGCAATGAATTAAGGATTGGGAAATTTGATTGGCCTATAATCCATATGTTATTTGGAGTTAATTAATTTTCTATTTGAGACTTTTGTAACATGTTTTATATTGATGTTACTATGTTTTTCTATATTCAATTCATTATCTTATAGGTGATGAAATTAAGTAGATAATACAAGATTTAGTGCAACTTTCTTCACAGTTGTCTAATCAATGATATTTCTGAGACATTTGGAAAATAAGATGGATAATAACTTTGCGGAAGACATGGGAAGCTAATTCTAACTCAAAGATATATAAAAGGTGGAGAAGTTAGTGAAATAAATTATAACAAGCGCCAGATTTGTTGATATCATATGTTTGCCTTTCCCGAAAGTTTATGAAATTAACAAGCTAAGTAAGACTAGTGTCAAAGTTAACCTTAGACTAATGTCAAACTTATTTTGAATTTATAAACAAAGAAATAGTACAAAATCAACTTTGGTTATAACTTGGTATCAAGCGTCAGTTACATCATGACTTGCTCTAAAAGTGGAAAAGTTGGTAAAATAAGGTATAACAAGCACTAGATTTGTTGATATCATATGTTTGCCTTTCCTGAAAGTTTATGAAATTAAGAAGCTAAATAAGACTAGTGTTAAAGTTAATCTTAGACTAATGTCAAACTTATTTTGAATTTATAAACAAAGAAACAGTACAAAACCAACTTCGGTTATAACTTGGTATCAAGCGTCAGTTACATCATGACTTGCAAAGAATAAATGTCCTAAAACAAGACCAAGACTAATATAGGAGCTAGTCCATCGCTAATGTTTGGACATAATTAGTAAAAACATGTGATTTCACAAGTTCAAGTTATCTTCCACTCTATTTTTGTGATCCTAGCTATAAATGCTTGTATTTGAATTAACCCAAAAGACTTTTAGCATATTTTTAGGAAGACTTTTGTTTAGTTTTCATATTATTTCATTCTTTTTAAGCAATTAAAAATGATTGGGAGAAAGATTGAAGAAGTTGGCGACAAAATATATCAATTCTTTCTTCTACTCTTTTCTTTATAATGAGATTTATTTGTTTTTATTTAGTTTTTATTATATTTAGTGGTTATAAACCCTAGTCAAGGTTAAAAATATTGCTTATATGGATTCTTTAATTATTAATACAAGATTTAATAATTGGTTAGTTGAATTTATTCACTTGTTCTCAATTATTGAATTTGTGCCTATTCACTATAAGACTGAATCATAGGGATTGTATGAAAGATTGACATGTGAAGGATGATTTGTACACTAGGAGAATAAAAAATTTAGCACTAAGAAATGACAATATCCTAGATTTTAGTGATAGTCGATAATACTAACTATACTTAATGAGTTTGATTAGGTAAAAGTATGAATCTAGAGGTAATAGTACCTAGTTAAGTATACATGTGTGCCTTGATAAAAGCTATAAATACTTCAGACTAATTGTTATTTCAATGTATATCATAAATCTTAGGAATTGTATGAAGTCTTAATGTTTTTATTGGTTTCTTTCATTATTTTAATTATCTTATTTCCATTCGTTAGTGAGTAAATTGCTTCTCATTAATTCTTTGTTTATTTAATTTATTTGTTAGATTTGATTAAAACATGTAGTATTTTAGTTCTCTATGGGATCGATACTTTGGAATCTCTCTAGTTTAATAAGCTATCTACACTTTGTACGATTGTAGTTATAAAGTAGATCAATTGTCTTAGACCCAGTTTGGAATTAATTGCTACATTTATGCTATGTTATTTATAAACATGGGAACAAACATGTTCGTCTATAAAAATGTGTACATATGTAGATGCTAGCATCGAAAATAATATGTTTATTTTGTCGTTCGTGTACTACTCCATTGATGCCTTTAAAAGCAATAAAAAAGGGACACTTCCATGTTTAACATTGTGTGATTCTTGCTATCTTCTCTAAACAAATACAAAAAAATTAGCATAGGGTCATTGGTAAATAATCAAAACTTTGAATCCTAAGATTATTAAGTAAATTAAAAGGAATATCCTTCATATACAATTAATTTACATTTAAGGATCCATTCAAGTTATAAAGAATATGATTTACATCAGAAACAATAATACCATATGGTTGGGTCGGCTTCACTGGGCCCGAATCCAATCATAACAACCCACAAACGATCGGTCAGCCTTACACCTATTGGCTAGTTTGGGCCTGGTCCACATACCCGTGGCCCAATAGTAAGAGAACGCCCTCCATGCAAACACGTAAAGAGACGTTCAAACCTAAACCTGACAGAAAAACCATATATAAGGTAACTTTCTCCCGTAATTCAGGTACGAAAACTCATAACCTAATTCTCTCTCTGATTTGATCATACTCACCTTCACCAAAAGACTTACTTGAGCGTCGGAGGGGCTAATCGGAGCACAATCCCGATAAGCCTTCCCTGTTTTGCAGGATAAATCACGTATGATTCATCACAGTGAGTAGCAGAATCATGGAGCAAAACGGCAATATACCATTCGGTCAGAATCCGGCTGAACCAAGTTCTTTAGTATAAATTTTTTTTAACTTTCTACAAGAACCAGAATATAATAAGTACTGCGATTGGTACGAAAAGATTTAGCAAAGTTCTCCTTTGGTAAATTTACCAACAAAAATTTTTAAATCGTCGGTAAATTTATCTACAGTCGTACTTTTTATGGCTTTTTTCATTAGTAAATTCCGTCGCTAAATAAGCTTACCGACGAAATGTGTACAAATTTCGTCGGTAATTTCCGTCACTAATTTTTTTTCTTGTAATGAATTATATAATTAATTCCAATCAAATTAAATTTTTGAGTAAGTTCTGACACAAAATTTTTATTTTGATATATAATTTAGTTATCAATATATTTGAATCATACTTTATTTAAAAAAAAGAACTTAATTTCACCTTAAGAGATCAAATTAAAAATATGTATTAAATATTTTTTAAAAGAAAAAATAAATCATATATAACAAATCTTTATTTCCCACTTTATCATTTCAAAAGCTCTTTTTTATGTTATTTAAATCAACTGGCTTTTAAGGCTTTAATAATCAACAGCTACAACGAGACAATTGAACCAAGGTATGTGTGTGTATATATATATATATACATATATATATCCCTTTTCTGAAAAATATTAAGAATGGTTTCCCAATGTATATATTTTTTGGTCATGGGGTTAGGTGCACATATTTTGACTTCAGGGTTTCATATTTAAGTAGAAAATATAACAAAGGACAAACATTAGATCTATCAATCAAAATAGTTGACAGAACTTTATAGATTGGGAATGTTGCGACCGATTTGACAATGAAATGGACGAAGAATGATAATTCGCTCATGACGAGCTACTTAAAATACATTAATGACGGGAATAATATTAGTAACTATTATTTTAACAAATTTTCCTTTTGTTAGCTAACATAAAATTCATTTGCATATGATCAAACATACAACCAAGTGATCTAGGAATATTCGAATTTTGATAAAAGTTGAAAAAAAATAAAAAAAATCAAAACGGAAATTTGTTAATTAGAAATTTTAATTACTAGAATTAAAGTAATGTTTAAGAGTTATACTTGATGCATTAAAGTTTAGTACGAAAAATGTCTCTTATTGAACAAATCTTTGCATGACAACTAATTTTATGTTATACGAATAAATTTCTTTTCAACTTATTTTATTACAAATTATTTTATTAACTTAACAATGTATAATGCAAAATCGTCGTAGAAAGTGATATTATCAAATAAGAATATAACAAAATCTTTATAAATAAATTGTACAAATTAGGGTTTAGACTATTTATTTCCATAGATAATCTTTTATAGTTTTATTTTATAATTTTGTACAAAAATTTATAACTAGAAATTAATTTTACATTCATCGACATTAATAAAAATACTTTTTCAATACAAAATCTTTAGTCTTATAATTTAAAGTTCAAACACGAACTAACTAATGTGTTTATTTCCCACCATTTGCTTTTTTTAATATTTAAATATGAAATTGAGACTATTGTATCGCCATCTTCAAAAGTGAACCGACCGCATAGCAGTACGTAGCAGCAATCCTAGAATTCTAATCACAAGGAGGCCCTCCTAACTTGCTCTTTTTCTTTGAAAAGAGAGTGATTGTTCACAAATCGTATTGAAATTCCTTTTATCTTCAAAAAAGTCAGTAGCCGTACGCGGAAACGTGTCTTTGGTATACCGGTTTCGACTTTCGAGTCCAACGGCAACAACCCTCGGAGCAGAGGACCCACCCGTCAAAATCAAGCTGCTTCGATTTTTACTCTCCCTTGGATATACATCTTGGGCCATTGCCAACTAAAACAAAATTTAAAAAATTATTAGTGATTATCATTAAATCAAAAATATTTTTATTATTTATAATGTTAATAATAATATTTCTATAAAAATATTTTATTATTTAAATTTTATATCCATTTAAATCTTTTTATACATCTTCAGGAGGTAATTATATAAGTATTATTTATTTTAAAATACAAAAATTAAAGGAAGGCTTGTTATGTCAAAAAAAAAGGATCAAGTCAGGAAAGTCCAGATTGGACAGATGTGACCAATGGGACGACAGCACAATTTTTATTCTCTCCTTCCCTCTACATAACACTGTTTGGTTTTAATTCCATAATCACTTTTGTCAAACTCAAATTCAAGTTGAAAACTTGCTTTGATGCAGCCCTAGAGGTGACCAATGGGATGTCGGCAGAAGACTTCTGCTGCACAAGCTCTACATAACACTGTTTGGTTTTAATTCCACGTTCACTTTTGTCGAGCTCAAATTCAAGTTCAAAACTTGTTTTGATGCAGCCCTTTTTCGTATACAGGCTTATTTGCTAGCTGATTCTAGCGGATTATATATTTGAAAAATTATCATTTATTTATTAAAGATGTTTAGTAAAATTAAATATTAAATATTAAATTAATTATTTATATATAAAATAATTTATAAAGGCAGGATTTTAAACAAATGATTTATTAGGTGTTTGATATTATATTAGTATTTTTTGAATATTTTCACATGATTTTATATTTTAGGTATTTAATAATAATAATAATAAATAATTTTTAATTTAATTTAAATTTTTCTATAATTTATAAATTAATTACATAATTTTAATAAATTAATCAATGTTTAAACTTTAAATTTTTATCTTAAAATTTTATTAAAAAATAAAATTAATATGATTAAAAAAATCAAAATAAGTGTCACGATAATTTAAAACCAAAATAAGTGTCAGATTATAAATTTCTTTCTAATTTTTTTTTAAATTTTAAATTTTTATAAAGTTAATATTAACATAATTATAATTAATTTTAATTTTAATTTTCTTATAAAACTATTAGTTGTATAATTAAACTTAAAATGATCAAAAAATTAAAATAAAAAAGACTTACAGGAGTGACACCTGTGACATTTATGTCATACCTATGACAATTCCTATCATGATGTGGCAATTACAATTTTAATAATAAAATAGAAAAAATAATTAACTTTTTACATATTACATTTTCAGCAGCTGGACAAAACGCTTATATACTCGAATGTTTTCTTTTTCAGTTGATTGGGATAAATCCGCCAATACAATTAATCATTTGCAAAATATTTGTATCGACTGTTTGATATGTTCAATTAGCTAAAAAATTTAAAATCGGTAAAATTAAAGACAAAAATATTTGACACATGACATATTGATCTTGTGTTGAATTAGATTATCTCATTTTATCTAATTTATCAATTTAAAAGACTAAAATGTGTAATTTTTGGTGATGAATATGCAATTTCCTTTAATATATGATATTCTATTAAAAGGCAAGAATGAATCGCTCATAAAATCTTACCTTGAATTTGAAGTAAAATTATGAATACTGGAGACTCTCACTCAAGATATCTTCCATGTGGTCAAAAAATCTGTAAGAGCAATATTCAAACAAAGACACGCCTTCTGTAATCGATCGTCCGTAGTAATCTTTTTTAGATTGACAGACATCAAAATCTGATTCCTTGAAAGGTCAAAAGCAAGAAAGAAAAATCAATGGACAAAGATAAAAAGAAATTTTCCAGATAAACTACTCTAGCTTTTCAATTAATTGACAAGAAGTTTGAGTATAAATTAACTTTGTTTGACTGACGAGTAAACAAAATCTAAGATACTTTAATTAAAAATATATATCTTGGTTTGAAGTGGAAGTATTTGCTAAATTATGAAATATAAAAGTTGCATGACCTAGTAAAACTCAGACCAATTCCATCAATTGAATTGTAACTACGGAACATTCAAAGTAGTACGAAGTCCAGAAGATCATCAAATATAATACATTATGATAAAGGCATCCGGAAACAAGAATAAGTAAAACATAGAGATGATAGTACGTAATCTCATACTCAGGTCACAATATAATGCTCGACCTCGGCCCAGCTAGAAAGACTGGGGCCTGCTGGACTCGAGGCCTTGAAGCCTGCTCAGATTGGGCTCGGACTAGTCTGAATTTTATTTGTTTGAATTTTAATATAAGTTTATTTAATTAAAAATATAAAATAAAAATATTAATTAATTAAAATAACAATTTTCAATTAATTAATAAGATTTGATATTTTATAACCAATGAAGATATAAAGTGTACTTATATTGATAAAATAAATAAGATAAAACTACATTTATCAATGGAGGAGGATAGAATTATAAAAAATGAACGAAAAAGATTATAATTAAAGTGACAAATTCAATTAATTGAAGTTACAAATTTACATTGATTAATAAAAATTGAGATTTTATAATGAATGAATATGTAAGCATAAATATATTGATAAATAAAAAAGGGATGAAACTAAATTCATCAATGAAGAAGGATATAATTGTAGGAAATGAAATAAAAATATTATAATTAAAGTGATCAATTCAATTAATTGAAGTTATGGATTTCAATTGAAATTTTATAATGAATGAATATATAAAACGTACATATATTGAAAAAATGAATAAGATAAAATCAAATTCATTAATAGAGGAGGATAGGATTATAAGAAGTGAAAGAAAAATAATTTAATTAATGTGACCAATTCAATTAATTGAAGTTATAAATCTTAATTGATTTATAAAAACTGAGATTTAATAATAGATGAATATATAATACATGCATTAATTGATAAAATAAATAAGATAAAACTAAATTCATTAATAAAAGAGGATAGAGTCATAGAAAATGAAAGAAAAATATTATAATTAAAGTGATCAATTCAATTAATTGAAGTTACAAATTTAAATTGATTAATAAAGATTGAGATTTTATAATAAATGAATATTTAAAATGTGAATATTTTGATAAAAAGAATAAGATGAAGCCAAATTTTTTAATAAAGAAGGATATGATTATAGAAAATGAAATAAAAAGAATATAATTAAAGTGATCAATTCAATTAATTAAAGTTGTTAATTTCAATTGATAGACAAAAATTAAGATTTTATAATGAATGAATATATAAAACATACACATATTGATAAAATAAATAAGATGAAACCAAACTTATTAATGAAGGAGAATAAGATTATAAGAAATTAAAGAAAGCCATTATAATTAATGTAATCAATTCAATTAATTGAAATTATGAATTTCAATTGATTTATAAAAAGTAAGATTTTATAATAAATGTTATATAATACGTACATATATTGATAATGTTGGACCCCGAACTTTCGGTGAAAATTAGAAATATTAAAATGAATTCAATGAGCGTTTTCGGATGTTAATTGTGTTATAGAAGTTTTTATGCCTTGAGAAAATTGATGAGAAAAAGAATTTATTAGTTTTGATGACTTTGAAGATTAGTTTTGGTTATGAAAGTTTAAGTGGATGA
>JANZLF010000002.1:16411187-16426536 GCA_026546835.1 Erythroxylum foetidum
CGTTTCCGCGGTAGCCCATGCGTATCCACGCAGCCCATACTACGCTTCGTCCTGTCCGAGATTCGAACACACGACATAGGGGTTACCTGTAAGCTCTGATACCACTGATCTACCCAAAACTCGAGTTGAAGGTAGAGCGGAACCAAATCTTATAAGGGCACACATACATATGTTCCTGTCACTCAGAAAGGCTATTGGAAGGTTCGTTAGTCGTGGCTTTTCCTTTAGTGAGACCAAGAAGTATGTATTTAATGTTTCACTCATCTTGGATTTTTATACGCCTGTTTGATAGTTTTATAGTTTGACATGGGAGATGTACTTATTGGTGGCAAGCCACAGGTATTCGTTCTCTCAGTGACTGCCATTCCTTTACATATTTTTTTTTTTTGCTCAGCAGAAAGCACATTTCCTGTCCCTGTGGTAAAGTTCTAACTATTATGCGTATCATTACCTAGGGTACTGTTCTGGTGGTTGTTCAGCTGTTGCAGATTCTGGCACTTCCTTGTTGGCAGGTCCGACGGTACAAACAAATGCTCTAAACTTATTGGATTTCCTCCCTTTATTAGTTCCCTGTTCTACGGTGTCACTAGCCAGCTATTTTAATAACCTAATTCTTGCCTGAATTTCAGTCTTACACTGGTTTGTTGCATTTCTATTTGAGAAGGGAGATAATATTCCTCTTTTCTCTTTTTTCCCCTGAAAATATATAGAATTTCAACAATTTATATCTGACGATGACCCTTTCCCTCAGTAATTTTGAAAAGAAAATGTGTTGTGTGGCAGGTTTCAGCATGCTGCAACCTTTCTCGTAGTGATTTTGTTTCATTTCGTATCTATTGCATGTTTTCTTGGTGTTATTTAACCTATGAGAATATTTGAATTACAAGATATGATTATGACAGATAAAAACCAGCTTGCTCAGTTAGGGTACGCTATACCCTTTTGCTTATGCTATCTGTTTCATTGATGATTTTTATTTGCATTTGTAGACTATTATTACCATGATAAATAAGGCCATAGGAGCCCCTGGAGTTGTTAGTCAGGAGTGTAAGGCTGTTGTTAATCACTACGGAGAGACCATAGTGGATTTGCTTCTTGCTGAGGTAAAAGTATAGCTGGATGTTTGTTAGTTGGTGTAGCTAAGAGTTTCCACTTGTTAATACTCTTGCATGTACCTTGTCCTAATATTCTGTTGTCATCATTATCATTATTCCTATCAAGAAAAAGGTTTAACTTCTCTTCTTGATATGCTTGTACAATGTGAGCAGGCAAAACCAAAGAAGGTCTGTTCCCAGATTGGATTGTGCACATTTGATGAGACCAAAGGTCTTAGGTTAGCATCTGCAGATATAAAAATATTTTACATATCTTGCTATCCTTATTTTGAGTGATGAAAATACTATTTCAATGAATTTAGTTTCTCAGCTTTCTGTTTAATAAAATTCTTTTCTGCTGTAATTATGATTGCATAGCATGGGCATTAAGAGTGTGGTGGACGAGAGAAATGGTAAAACATTAGGTCTTCCTTGTGATGCCATGTGCTCTGCTTGTGAGATGGCAGTTGTTTGGATGGAAAGCCAGCTGAAGCAGAATCAAACACAAGAACGCATATTGAACTATGTCAACAAGGTAAAGTAGCCACTTGACTGTCAATCATGGACATGGAGAAACAACGGACAACACAATATTACATCTGATAGTTCTTGAGCTTGGATTCTGTTTCTGATTCTGGTACTATGTCCACAGCTTTGTGATGGAATGCCTGGTCCATTGGGAGAGTCAGCTGTTGATTGCGGCAGTCTTTCTTCCATGCCCATTGTTTCCTTCACCATTGGTGGCAAAGTTTTTGACCTTGCTCCAAAGGAGGTATCTTGCTACTTTAAATGCTATGTTGGAATGCGAAAACATTTATCTGGATAGACTAGCTATTTTATAAACTTTCATTGTTTGTACGGATTTAGGGAAAGACGCTGAGGCTTTTGATAATATGAACGATCGTGGAGAGATGGCAGTCGCTTCCCTTAGTCGCTCAAAATGTTTCTAGCAGCAAGTTTGAGCTTTGAGGTTTCAAGTCTTTTAAGCTTTTAAAACAATCTGTTTATTTGTAACAGCATATAAAGGAAATTGGATATATAGGAGATGGAATGTACCAAGAAGACAGAATTGTGATTGATAGCTTTTGTGTTTTCACGTTAAAGCTTTAGCACAATCAACTTCATGTACTTGTGTTATTACCATTACACTTAACACTGTCTGTTGGATGTGGCAGTACATTCTGAAGGTGGGCACAGTGCATCAGTGGGTTTACTGCCTTGGATATGCCACCTCCTCGCGGACCTCTTTGGATATGCCTTGGATATGCCACCTCCTCGCGGACCTCTTTGGATATGCCTTGGATATGCCACCTCCTAGCTATTTTGTTTCTCTTATGTCCTGTTGATCAGTTGGCAATCTTTTGTCCCAGGATCTTGGGAGACGTTTTCATGGGTCGCTACCACACTCTGTTTGACTACGGAAATATGAGAGTTGGATTTGCAGAGGCTGCATAGAAAGGCCCATGTTTACTATACCATCTTTAAGTGTCAAGCGTGTGATACGTACCTTAACAAGAATACATCTACTGGTATACCTTGACCAGCTTAAAACATGTTATTGTTTCCTTCCTTCCACCCAAGTCCCAGATAAAATGATATTAATTCAAGCAGGCTACCTAGTTACTCCTTTATTTTTTTCGACGAACCTTCTTGTTTCCCACCTATCATTTCTTGAGAAGTTTTTACGTTTTCAACTGTTATAGGTGCCAGGTGGTAGTTGATTGTCTTTGGTTCCAGTGATACTGCTCATTTAACGTTGTTAGCTTTGAAGTTCTCTTGAAATCGTTGCCTCCTACATATGTAGGTAATATGTGCAATACAGGGAACAATCCTCAGACATGTAGGTGAGTGGTGACTGATGGGTTAGGTTCGAATGGCGCGACATTGGTAAACACGTTAAATTGTTAGTCTAATCTGTTCTTGCCGAAAAGCTAAGAGTGCTTACTCAGAACGATTGCCAATTGCTTATCCCACCATCCCAATTTATCTTTCTCGTCCTTGTATTAATTGCCAACCACTTGTGCCAGCACGGATCTTTGTGGTCTAGATGTTCCTGACGTGGTAACTACTCTTGGAATTGGCAGCGGAACCATATGGCAAAAACGTAAAAACAACTGTCAGTACAACTTAAACAAAAAGAATGATCAAATCAAGGGCGAGAAGATCAACTCTAAAAAAATCTCAAGTTGTTGATGGTGAATCTACTCCACATTGAACCATTTGTTGGAGAATTTTGACATTGTATTTGTTATAATTCGGTTGGGAATTTAGATGCTTTTGTTATGATTTGGTTGAGAATTTAGATGTCTGTAAAAAAGATTGCATCTTTTTATCTCTATCTTTTACACCTATAGACAAACCAAAAATTCCTCTCTCCTTTCGCTTTTCAGTATAATTGCATTAGTCATCTTTTTAATACACACCCCATGCATGCTTGCATATAGTACATTGATATTGATAGTGGGCATTATAGTAAATAATAAAGAAAGTCACATGAAGTAGAATCTTCATCTTCATAAAAATTTAATACATTGCATATAGTACATTGATATTAATTAATTTGCAATAATCTAAATACAAATTAGCTAACATAATTCCAAAAACCTGTCGGACATTTGAAAATGTGTCAATATTGGAGTTAGTTACATCAGAAGTTTAAGAAATGTAGTCACATAGGACTTACAAAATAAAGTAAAAAATACAATTATTTTAATTTTGCAGTATTTAGATGAATTAATATATATACTCACCTTTTATGGCCAACAATGAATCTTGTAGACATGACTCTTACCTTAATGCACAGAAGATGTTTGACATAATTTTTCACAATAACAAACCCTCAACTCATTTACCAATACTAAATACATACAAGAAACTTGCAATTTGAATGTTCATTAAAGATTTGTATAATAATGAAATCATCAAAACTATGATTGTAATACTTACTTTTGTATTACTGCAGTGATAAAATATTAACCAATAATACGCTTAACACTTAATAACTGTAGCTTTATCTTATCATTATAATTAGGGCAATTAATATAAAATATATATAATATAAATATGGATTACCATATAAATTAAAATGAAATACGATCAATATGCTAACAATAAAAATAGTAATATTATTTTATCATTGAACATAATGATTACTCTCGACAAAATTAAGAATATACCATTTCATCTTCTGTTAAATTGTTGAAATAATAATAAACAACATTCATAAATGCATTAACGATACCTTTAAACTCTTCCCATGTGAGTATATACCAAATGCATAAGCAATAAAATGTAACATTTTGTTACTCATGTCAAGGCTAGAATAGGAAATATGAGAGTTACTAAGAGATTAAAAATGCATTTCAAGCTCATGCATTATATGATATGCACATACATTTGATTATTGAATTTTTGCACATGAAAATAATTGTACATGCATTCATTGACAATTTTCGGGTATAATTGCTTTATTTATGTGAAATGAGATTTTTATTAAGAATCGTGGTTTACATGTATTGAAAATTTGATTGGAAGGTGTGTTTAGTGATTTTGAATTTTTGGTAAATTTTAGGAATAATTTTTTAAAATGTTAAATATTATTATACTAGGAAAAAAATTATGCTTGGCGAGTAAATTGATGAATGAAAAATAGAAATAAGAAACCAAATGATATTGGAGAATTTTGAAAATGATTTTGAAAATTTAGAGATGACTTTAGAATTTGTAAGAAGATGATATTGAAAATTTTAGAAATAATTAGAATAAAAAGATGGGAATTATGAGACTAGTTTAATAAGAACTTAGTTTAATGCCTTAGAACATGGATGAGTGACAAGTATCACTTTTCTAGTTTAAGATTTATTTTTAGATTATATTTGAAAGACCAAGTCAAGTTTCTTGTAATTAGAAAGCCTAAGTTACTGTTCTTGTCTTCGTCTTCTTCGTATCTAGCTTCTTCAAACTTCTCCTTTTACACAAAGTTTTTCATCAAACCTTCACCTAAGTCACACCTTGCTTTTATCTGTTCATTTCTCCTCCCAACTTCAATTTTCTTTCATTTGCCTCAAGAAAAACCGAAACTTGCTAACCTCTACAATGGTATACGTGAGTTACATGAAGATTAGGGTTATTTGAGATTTTGAAGATTTTGGAGTTTTATCAAGTAAGTATCTTGTTAATCCTTTAGATTTGTTGGTTTATGAAACAAAAATGGTGATTTATTGTCATGACATGAATAAGAGAAAAATGGACATTTTTTATGTTCACCGTGAATATAGTATGAAAATGTGGATTTGTTGATTTTTCTGTTTTGATGATCATTATGCTATGAGATAGTGTAGAAATAAATTTGGAGTTGAAAGATCATAGAAAACATGTATGATTAAGTGCAAAAAAATTTGGAGAAAAGAACAAGTAAATGCTCTGTTTATGGTTGTGTATTCGCTGCATATATGAGTTTTGAAAGTTTTTAGAGATGAATAAAAAAATAAATTTTGAGTAAAAAAATAGTTTTAAGATGATGTTCTGAGATGAAAAAGATTGCTTAATTGATAATTAGAAGAAGAAATTTAAGAGAATGTAGAAAATAAAAATGTAGGAAATTGACAGTAAAGAAAGTGTAGAAAATGGTGCAATACATGGATGGATTTTTCTGTTTTTGATGAATTTTATGAAAACTTGGATTTTGGATTTTTGTTTACGAATGTTGAGTATAATAAGAGTCGAAAATGAAGAGAAAATGAGGGTAGAATCAAATAAGAAATGTTAGATAGAGAGAGAGAAGAGAAAAAGATGAACAAATGCAAAAAAATAAAGACATACATGGAGAATTTCTAATTTTTTATGTTTGATGTTAATTCTTGGTTTTTGATATGTTTTTGAATTATTTAAGTTGAATGGAAGTCAAAAATGGGGTTGATTTAAGTTACAGATTTTGGTTTGGTTAGAGGAAAAGAAAGGAAGAAGAAGAAGAAATTGCAGGTTCGGAAGGAGAAGAAGAATCACGATTGCAAGTTTAAGTGAAAACTCAAGATGGTGCTCATGCAAGATCGCAACTTCTTTGGCTGGAAAAAATTTGAACATCCTTCAGTATTTTGGCTATATCTCCTTCTCTTGACCTCTAAATGATATGGGACTTGAACAATTGGACTCGTAACACATTAATATATATCTCTACCAAAAATCTCAATCATCTGAAATCATTTTGGAGAGATTGAGTGAAAAATATGGGACTGGTCCAAGTGGGTGTGCACGACCGTGACTTATTTTTGTTGGTATACACGGGTGTGAATTATGGTTGTACGCCCATGACTCACATATTTTGTAATGCACAACCATGCACTAATGTTGTACGGCCATGACTTAAATTTAGTTTGATTAATGAATTTAAGGTGAAAATGTTGACTGTGCCAGAATATGATAACCAGAAAGATTTCATTAAGCAAGCTTTGGTATTTTGATAATATCTTGTTCTGTAGTCATCCAAATGAAATAATTTTTAATATAAAGTAAACTAGAGACATAGGGTATAAATTGTCTAATGAAATAGAGTTGAAATTCAGTCTCTAAGGATTTCAATTTCTAAATGGAAATTAAGTATATGGCATTATTTTAGTATAAGAACGATCTGAAAATTTGTGGGGTATAACTTTCATATTACTAAACCAAATTGAATGATCTTAGTATCATTAGAAACTTAAGAGATAGTATAACACTTTTCTAGAAGAGAGTATTATCAAATTTCTTCATTTACATTTGTCTAAATGATCAAGAATAGTAGACCCAAAAGTTAGTTTTTGGAAAAATCTGATAAGTTATAAATTGTGATTTTAATGGTTTTATTGAGGTATAAGCCTAAGTGCAAATTATACTTAGGTGAGTTTAATATATGAATGTTTACATGACGAGAATAATAGAGTGATACTTAGGATTGTCATTAACATGCATTGTGCATATTTCATTTACATACATATGCATTATTAAACACTTATAATTATGCAAATTGTGATACATGCGTATTGCTTGGTATAAAGGAGAAAATGGAACGTCAACATCTAGATGTTGCCGGAACTTCCAGGCAATAGCTTCAGGAGAAACTTGTGAATAACCTAGACAGTTTCTCTCAATTACTTTTTGCTTGGAATTGTGTTTTGAATGATAAGATGATTGTGATGGACTATATTGATGCCAGACAATGTAGGTCTGAGATTTAAAATATGAATTTGATATTCAAGTGTTACATATATGTGAATGTGAAGAACTAAGTGTTTCTTGATATGATTGATTATGAGAGATGCATTCCATACATGAATGCACGATCAGATAATGAGAGTTGTGACCTGAGTAGCAACTGAAATCGAGCTTAAAGCTCCAAATGTGATTAAAAGATAAAGGCTCACTAGGTAAAATGAGCCCTATATCCCTAACGGATAAGGGACAGTATGAATGGGCCCGGTATCCATAAGAGATACAGGACAGTTAGGCACCCAGTCACAACAACGTAACAATTGAAAAAGAGTCACATGAGCATTTCATATGCATTTTAATAAGTATGTTGATTGATTGAAATGCTAAATTTGTCTACCCTAAAGTGAGAATGTGATATGTGTTCATTGATGTATTGCATGAATTGAGTGAACCGTTAATGATGGTTACCTCATTGAGTTTGTAAAACTCACTAAAATTGAAATGTTGACTTTTCAGGACCGAGGGATGACTTTAGCTACTGAGGGACGCTACAAACAGTGTAGACGTGTACTTTTGGGAAAAAATAAATGGATCAAATGTCGGTCAGTTGAGTTTTGGATAGATTAGATAGATTTGTGTATTTCCTAGCACATTTTATATTAGGCTATGATGATGTAAATGTATGGATGTTTGAAAGATACATTGTATAACATTTGGTTTTATGTAAAGAAATGGGGAAATTTGTTGTTAAAATATTGTCTTTCTTGATGATGTCTTATAAGAGAATAAAGATAGATGACGTCGTGCTAAGTGAATATTGTGATTTAACATAGCGCATCATTATCGTAGGTTATGTACTGAAATGTTCGCAGGGCGTCCCAGTATGTATCCTAAGATAACGGGGCGTTGCTACATATATTTTATTTGTACTTGTATTTGTTTTTAATCCTATTACAATATCACTGTATGACTGTATTAGTCAATAGGACCTGAGAGTACTTAATAACAAAACATCATTGTACGATCACCACAAAATAAAAGAAACACTTCAATTGAATAGAACGCAAATCAAGTTTTATAAGTGTAGAAGACTTGAACTATTCCAATATGGGATCCTATTTAATATTCCAATCAAGATTATACAACATGATCATAATAATCTCTCTAATAATGTTGCTAATGGAATGTATTGATAACTAGATATGCAACAACATCTAAAGCACCATTAAGTTAACCAATGCATAAATGCAAAAGCATACTTGTACATACTTATCTAAATTATATACATGTGAAAACATGAATAACCTCTCCTCCTATAAAGGAAAAGATAGATATATAAGGTAGTTTTTGAAATATAGCTTATGAACACATTATATGTTGATGTTTTAATATTAATTAGTAAAAAAAAAGTCCTTAAGTACAACAATAACCATAAAGAAACTAAAATACAAAGAAGAATTGCCACTAAGTTTACCATGCATAAATGTTAAAGCATACTCCCATGTATTGATGTCCTTGTAAGCCTTACCAAAAATAGCTTCTATCAACGTTGTCAAGATAAAGACAAATAGATGAGATATAAGGTCTACAATATAGTTTATGAAAGTGTAATGTGCTAATAAGTAAATGAGGTAAAAGCTAAACTAAAAAGAAGATGTATATTGTAATAAGGATAACCTTCATCGTTCGGGAAAGCTTGAATAACAATTTGGCTATAAGGAATCTGTCTAATACTAATGGAGGCAAATAGTTAGAACATGACTGTCTACAGGCACATTTAGCAACCATTAAGATATACTACAAATACGGTACAACAACTTGGACCTCATTATGTAGGCATGCCTGCTATAACATTAATATTTCAAAGCCTATTACAAATTGGAATAACATTAGCATTACATACCCTATCTTAACCACCAACATCCATATAGTGAAGCTTTTTTCTCTACAGATGTGAAAAATGTATTAGCAAGCCACATTAGCACTATTTATAGAAGGTTTAATGGCGGACTATTGTGCAAAAAAAAAAATTTTAAGTATTTTATTACCACTTTTTAAAGTTGTAGAATTCAATAAAAATTGGAATTTTTTAGTAAATAATCATTATTAATATTCTAACCTTAACATATACTAAATATTTACAAATTAGTCTTTAATATATTAAAACTTAATAATTCACCCTTACACTATATTAAAACTTATTGTCAGATTCCAAAGATGTGTTCCATAGTCTAAGGACGTTTTTATAAAGAAAAATTCATTATATTGTGGATCCTAAATTCCATTTAAAACAGATTATTATGTGAACAAATATTAATTGTAAAAATTAATTTATAAAAGTCAAATAAAAGTGTTGTGTGACTTGGCAGCACTTTATAATGTTTTTTAAAATATTGAATTATAATGAATGAAGCTGCTATCAGTTTTCTTTTTTTGCTGAAATCAGAAAATTTAATACGTTTGCTAGCATTTTGATTCATGGTACAGTCCTCAAAAGAAATAGAAAATGGCTTCATGTGATTTGATTTGTAGTTCTTCGGCTTTATAGAGATGTAAAAATATAGAGGCAGAGTAGAGAGAAGCAGCCGAGTGGACAGAGGTGGACAAATTGGAAGCAAAAATATACAGCTTGAGCAGCATACATATCAACCTGAAAATTAATGTTTTGAAATTCAGACCGATCATCGAATTGGAGGCTTTATTAGTTATCGATTTGATGGGTTTAATCACTAGTCGAATCGGTGTGATGTCATAATTATTTAATAATTATATTTAATTATATATATTATTAGTAATATTTAAAAATTACAAAAAATATACCAAAAATTAAAAAAACAAACAAAAAATAAAATTTTATTGAACCAGTAGTTTGACCGGTCCGACCGGTCAATTGACCGGTTTTGACCGATTCTCACTGATTCAATTGAGAACTGGTTTTAAATGGTGAACCGGACCGGATAGCCGACCGGTCATCAATCGAATCGGTCAGACCAGCTGGTCCGATCCGGTTTTTAAAACAGAGTTGAAAACTGAAGGGTTGGCAGGACTGGGATCTATCAAGCTCCAACCTACCTTCAACTATGTGTTAACACATAACTACTAGCCTACTGAGATAAATAATGCCCAATTGTAGACTTCTTTACCAGATTATTGAATCTAAAGTATAATTAAGTTACCAAAGGAGAGGATGTGATCCTGTTTCCTGTTGTTGTGAAAGAGTGGAAGAGAAGCAAATTTATTCTTAGGTTGCTTCATTGAGATATTTATCTTTATTCTTCACATACTCTGAGACGCAAATCATTGAATCTTGGGATTTCAAGCAAATGCACACACGCCAACAGCAAATGATCAAGAGACAGAAACAGATACGAAGAAGGGCTGAAGTAAAAGGGAACGGGAAATGACAGAATTGGGAAGAAAGCAAGCAAATGAAAATAATTGGATTGTTTGAAAGGGACGAATGAAATGAGGACATGGGGTGGGATGGGATTGCCAAAGAGCCGTCCGTGGCAGTCCAAGAAACTGAATCCGGGAAACCTTAACCGTTGGTAAGCTGGAGGATTGGATTGGTTGGGAGAATGTAAGAAAGTGAGCTACTTGGTTAGGTGCCTCTCTTTCCAACTAAATTCCAATCGTCTGGAATGGTCCTTCCATCACTCCCAATCTTTGGCCTTTTCTTGTTGTCAGTTGCAGCTTACAAAATACTCCATCTGATTTATAATAAGAGTCGTTTTAGATACATTTTAATTTTATGAGAGTATTAATAAGGGTATATTTATAATTTTATTAGCTTTCTTAATAAGCGTGTATTTTTTTAAAACGACTCTTATTATAAATCGGAGGGAGTAACACTCTTGTCTCTTTCTTTCCATTTTAGCCTTCTCGTCCAATTCGCAATTGCTTAATTTAGCAGTAAAAAAATTAAATAAAAAAACACTTGTTTCTATAATTTGCGTTAAGGTTTGGTGTACTTTGCTTGGATACACAGATTCCCCTTATCCAGCATCAAAGTCCTATTTAACGAATAATAGAGTTTAATTCCAAAACCCACAAATCCGTAACATTCCACGTCCAAAAAGGTATCTTGTCCATTGTCCATTCATTGTATCCAAATGCTTCATCAGGTCACCGCACTTTACTCACGTGGAACCACGTTCATTTACTCAAAGGCCACAAAGCCAATATTAAAAGCAACCGCCTTTCTCCAGCCTTTCAACCCCCATCCTCCTGCTGCCACGTGGAAGCCCTTTGTTTAGAGAGAGAAATAAACGGCGGCCGCCCATTGGCCACCACCAATGTCCCCAAACGAAAGCATTGTTTCTTGCATTAAACACAAACATACCAAAACTAAGCACTTTGCTTCGCACGCGCATATATATATTTATTCGCAGTCGCACACACAATGACCAAAGCAACAGAAAACCAAATTTACCAAAACTAAACTCTCTCAACCTTTATGGTATATCTACATCTTCCCTAATGGATTGGACCAGAGGCAAGATCATCGGTCGTGGCTCCTCCGCCACAGTCTCCGTCGCTACATCTAACGCGTCAGGTCAAACCTTTGCTGTTAAGTCGGCCGAGCTCTCCCAGTCTGAGCTCCTTAGAAGAGAGCAAATTATACTTTCAACATTGAAGTCTCCTCATATCATAGCATACAAGGGATGTGACATCACGAGTGAACAAGGTAAGCTCTTGTACAATCTCTTCCTAGAGTATGCCCCCCGCGGCACCCTTGCCGATGAAATTCGTCACCGTGGTGGCTGTTTAGACGAGGCAAGAATCCAATCATACACTCGGGAAATCTTGCTGGGTCTCGAGTATCTTCATTCCACGGGAATTGTGCATTGTGACATAAAGGGCCAAAACATTTTGATCACCGATGATGGACCAAAAATTGCTGACTTGGGGTGTGCTCGGCGGATTGACGAGGCGACCTGTGTTGCACCAATTGCAGGGACCCCGGTCTACATGGCACCTGAGGCGGCGCGTGGCGAAAACCAGGGGTTCGCGGCAGACGTGTGGGCTCTAGGGTGTGCCGTTGTAGAGATGGCTTCAGGGCAGGCTCCATGGGCCAGTGTCTCAGACCCAGTATCGGCTCTTTACCAGATTGGATTTTCCTCTAATGTGCCCAAAATTCCAAGCTGTCTCTCCGCGCAAGCTAAGGACTTTCTGGGCAAGTGTTTGAAGAAAGACCCAATGGAGAGGTGGTCAGCGGCTGAATTACTTCAACATTCGTTTGTTATTGATGATGAAGATTTCATGTTTGAGGAAGTAAGAATCCAAAATGTGAAAACTCCGACTAGTATATTGGATCAAGAATTCTGGAATACAATAGATGAGTCAGCAACAACTTGGAACACCCAGCCTGAAAGTTTTAGAAGTCCTCCACTAGAAAGAATCGGGCAATTGAGTGACAATAAGCCTAATTGGCTATGGGACGATACGTGGGAGTGGGTCACGGTAAGAAGCAACAGTGGTAGCAGTGAAGAGGAAGCAACGTCATCTAGCAGCACGGAACGTGATCATTTAAGCCTAAGGGCGTATGTCACTGAATCCCCCAACAATGAAGAAACAGACGGAATAATGCACAGGAGTGGAGGTGATTACAGCTTCGTTATTCCCTGTCAACCCACGAGGAATTGTTGGATAAACACATGTAACTGTAGCAGTAGAGTTAGGCGTAAGGACAGGTGCAGGGGGAAAATAATATTGTTGTCCCGCAAATGTTCAAAACATTGTTTTTGTGTCTGTTGTGATTTTGAAAGGGTAAACAGTCTTTTTCCTTTGTGCTTCTCAATTTCTGCCCATTCGAATTTTCCTCCGGAATTGTCTCTTACAAAATCAGACAATAGAATATTGATATGTCGAGAAGAAAATTCCAAGTAACATGCTTCGTCTCAAATGCCAATCGTAGTTATCATTTGCAAGCGTATTCTAGTTGGATTCTTTTTTTTTTTTGACGAAAAAGAACAGAAAGAAGAGGCAAAAACTAAACCCGAAGCCGAACATGCTTTATCCCATACACCCGAGCCTAGACTTCCTCTGAACTAACTCTAGAAGAAGCAACATCAAAAGAAATAACAGAAGAGAGAAAGCTTGACAGCGCATGCCAATTACAGCGATCCACATGTAATAAAGATACTCTTGCCAAAGAATGAGCAGCTCTATTTGCAGTCTATAAAAAGGACAAACAAATGTTGGAAGTGAGTCTTAAGCTCCTGGCAGTCAACAAACACTAAACCAACTTCAAAAAAATTAGAAGAACTAGAATTGAGACCATCAATGACCTCTAGACAATTTGATTCTAGCAAAACATTGTTCAAATTAAGCCTTTTAATCCAGGCTAGAGTCTCACGAATCAACATGGCCTCGGCAAGTGTAGCATTGGTATAAGAAGAAAAATGCCCCGAGTAACCTACCATCATAAATTGGAAACTCCACATTAATATTGTTGGCGTAAGTATTTGCATTAGCCAATACAGAAAAGCTAAGTTATCCGTTTACTTTGGAGTTTATGCATTTCTTTGCACTCACCAAATGGGATTTAGCTTATGATTCTATAATGCCATTTTAGCTAATACCTAACTTTCTACCTCAGCCACTATTTTGTGACGTACAACTTTATCGCAAAGTCTTAGAATCTTTTGGTAAAGCAAGCGTCCCAAACTGACCATTGCACAAGAACTTCCCACTTAAGTTATGCTGTGGATAATCCATTTCTCCACTTGGTATATATATATATATATAGTGTATGGTGCAATCTTCATTGCCAAGCAAATGGTCAACTGCAGAAATGCGTCACCAGGTCTTAGATATTTTGTCCTCACCCTAAATTCAGCAATTCCTTCGAAGAAATTAGCTCAACCCTCAGGCAATTTGGCAGCAGTTCTTTAAAAAGTGGCAAATGAGTCATATACGATTAGGCAGTATTTCTTTCTTTTTTTTATTTTTTTTCAAATTTAATAAAAAAACTTGTCTATTTGAATTTTTATTTTTGTTTTTAGTTTTGATTTTTTCGGTTTTCAAAAATTATAAAATTATAAAAAATAGTTTTTTATTTCGAATTTCTGTTTTTTGTAATCTAATTTACTACCACTTAAATATTTATTATTTAATTATTTATTAAATTTAAATTAATTATCAATAAAAATTATTAATAATTTATTAATTTCATTTAATTTTATAGTTAATTGTATGTAATTAAAATTTAATTATTATTAATAAATATAATTAAATGAAAAATATATAAATATTCAAATAAAATTTGATTTAATAATTAAAATATCTTTCAAATAAATATTAATTTATAAATTATTCATTTTATTAAAATAACATAATTTTATTAATAATTTGTTAATAACTATTACATAAGAGATTAAACAAATTTATTTAATTAAAAATAATTTATCTTTAAGTTTTATCTAATATGTAATTATTATCAGTGATAAAAATATAATTATATTAACAACTAAACAAATTTTTATTTTTATTTAAAAAAAAATCAAAAATAAAAAATAAAAAATAAAAACCGAAAACTACAACAAAAACTATAAGTAAAATCAAATGACTCTTTAATTGTTTTGGATTTCCTTTTTCTTTTTCTTTTGAGGTTTAAGTGATATATTTGCACTCAGATGTCGAAAGAAAAGCATATTGCTTCTTTTGATATTTTCAAAACAACGAACCTTTGTTCCGGTAATTTTAAATATATATTTTTGCTCTTTGTTTATTCTTATCCATTCCTCTCTCCAACACTCCCCCTTCGTGATTCATCTCCCTCCACTATATGCCTCATTCCTGCTCGTGCTTGTGCTTGTAACTAATTTTTTTAAAAGTAGTCTTCATTTTTATTTTCACTTTTCAGTTTGGTTCTGCCAGATTCTGGCAGAACTGAATGTTGTCGTTTGAGTCCATAGAGTTGATTGCTTCTCGTGGGAGCTTCGGTGTGAAAGTTCCTGCAAAACAAAGAAGACACGTCGGGGGTTGTTTCCCGATCAGCCCCTCCGACGCTCAAGTCAGTCTTTTGGTGAAGGTAGGTTCGCTGTAAGCAGAGATAACTAGGGTTA
>JANZLF010000002.1:16540602-16565489 GCA_026546835.1 Erythroxylum foetidum
AAATCAAGACTGCATCAATCTTAAATGGGCAAGACATAAATCATGGTGAAATCAAGAAGGAAATAATCTTCATCATGTTAGAGACATTAAAACATGAAGATTATGGGAATATTTTTGATAAATCTATCCATTGGAGTCAGCACAAGTCAACCAACACATCACAAGTCGACTAATAAATTAAGATTCATCAGATGGGGCATGAAATAAGTTGACCAACTTGTTACAAGTCGACTATCAATCAAGTGAATATGAGCACTAGTCGACTATCATCACATAAGTCGACTATTCGAAGAGCGGAGATGAAACTCGCATGAAAAACATAAGAGTTAGTCGATTGATGCTTTGGAGACAAGTTGACTATAAGGTACTAGTCGACTATAACACCTCGATTAGTCGACTATCAGGTAGCTGACTGTAAGGTACTAGTCGACTATAACAGCTCAACTAGTCGACTATCAGGTAGAGCTGAACAAAATTTATCCGAATCATTTACAAATGGAAAGGAGAAAGTTAAGCAACGTCTATTAACAATCAAGCAACGGCTAGTGGACTTCTCCAACGGCTACATTCATCTCTAGCCTATAAATAAATAGAGACACATCAAGGGAATAGAGTTAAGGTCCAAATAAAAAAATAAAAGCATACTACTATAGTTCCATAAATTTGCTCTCATTCTACTCTTATCTTGGTCTGAATTCCATTCATTTTGTATTGAGAGTTATTGCTTTCAATTTTCTATCTTGTTATTATTGTGAGTTGAGTGATTAGTGAAAAGTCACTTGTGAGGTAGGATTTATGCTAGAAAACAAATCGGTTGTAAAGGTAGCTTGAGCCGGAAATCAAGTGGTGTTGTAAGAGTTCACACTAAACTAAAAAGTGTGTAGTAAAGTGGTTTGCCAAATCCTAAGTGGGAGCTTAGGTAGAGGACGTAGGTCTTAGCACCGAACCTCTATAAAAACAGTGTTTGCTCTTCTTCCCTACTCTTTACATTTAAATTTGTTTAAATTATTTTTGTGTGAATTAACTTCTGATTTTATTGTAGAATTTTACAAAAAAGCTTTAAAAGATCTATTCAACCCCCTTCTAGATCGTTTACATGCTCGCTCACCCTCACGAGCGTTCACGAGGGCGAGCAGTGCCTTGGTTCATTTTCATTTCATTTTTTTAACTAATAATATATATATATATATATATCCAAATTTTCCAAAAATCATATCTTTTGACTCAAGAGTCCAAAATTTACAAACTTGATATAAAAAGAAAGATGAAAGGAAGCTCTACAACTTTCATGAAGAACTAGAAAACTAATTCAACCTATAAAGGGGTCAAAATCCCAATCAAACTTTCTGTCCAAATAAAGTCTCCCTAAACAATAACTCAACTTTGAAAATTTCTACCTTTCAACTCCAAGGTCCAAACATGTCATATTTTATATCAAAGTAAAGATCAAAAAGCGACCTACAACTTTTATGAAGGATAGACAAATCAATTTGGCCTCTAAGGAAGTCAAATTTCCAATCAAAGTTTCTGTCCACTAATAATCATGTCAAACAGTAGCAGAAACTTCTAAACTTTATAACTTCCTATTCCATGATCCAAAAATTCCATACTTTACATCAATGGAAAGATCAAAACATAATCTAAAACTTTCATGAAGAATTTAAAGCAATTTCAATCTCTAGCTAAGTCAATTTTTCAAACAAAGTTTTTGCGCTGTTAAAAATCACCTAAACAAAATCCAAACTTCACCCATTCACATCTTTCAATTCCCACATCCAAAAATTGCATATTATACATCACTGTAAAGCTATGCAAATTCTCTATAACTTTCATGTAGAGCACTTACTCCAATTTAGACTACATCAGTACATAAATTAGCCTCAAAGCAGTACACACAAACTTACTCTAATGGTCATTTCCAAAAATAAAGCAAAATAATACTTAAATTCGAATGATCATAACTTTCAATCTCGATATCGAAAAATACCATACTTTATGGCGATCGAAAGCTCTCAACAGAAGCTACAAGTTTCATGGAGATAATTTGATCAAAATCTGCCTAGATTAGGCCAGAAAAGTTCACAAAGATCTTAGCCCAAAAAGTCAACTCTGATACTATTCATCCCCAAAAGTCAAACTTGCAAATTCCCTAAAATTTCACACTTTCACAATTCATTTCTTGATTTTCAAACTCTATTTCAATTAACTCATTCACTTTAACTTTTATAACCCTTACAAATCTACTCAAGTATCAAAGTCATCCAAACCATTTAATTCTTTTCTCATCAATTTTCTTAAAGCACAAATAAATCTATATCACAATACGTATACAAAAATACTCATTTCATACATTTAATATTTCTAAATTTCACTAAAAGATCGGGGTCCAACATAAGCACTAACATATAAAATGTCAACTACTTAGGTTGTTTCTAACTTCAGTTAATAGCTAGTTTGACAACTTCAAGGTCACGTGCTTAACACTTGTATTAGATGGAGCTAACATCATGTCATATGTGATTCTCCTTTAAATTTTAAGACATGAAAGTCTGGATATTATTTATTGTGAATTGATGCTCCATTGTTGAGATCAAGTTTACCATGTTTTCATTTGTTTTATGATTTCTTATAAAGGATGTGTACAATATGCATTTATTGCACTTTCTTAAATCTATATAGATCAGTAATAGCTTAATTAACTAGTAGATATGTTTATGGTATTCTTATTGATGGTCATCTGCTCCCTTACCCACTTGAAGAGTTTGAGCTTCATTTGTGTTATAAGGATCACAATATACATAAATTATACTTCATAGTTGTTTTTTCTTTGAGAAGGATTATGGATAAGAAATATGATAAGTTTAGGCAAAAGAAGTATAAAATCCAAATGTGACCAAGTAACATCATCACTTGCCTAAAATAAGAACTTATAAAGATGATACAATATTCTTATATTATACTTTATGCCTGCTTAGAAAATAGTATGAAAGAATAACTACATAATGTTATCATCAAATGCTCCACTCAAAGTTTTCTTCTCATTATCCTTTACATTATATGAGTCAAAAATCATTATTTTCCTTTGGTTCACATACACGTAGTGAAAGGACCCATCATGGAGTTCCCCTTCTAGAACACGAATGGAGCCCTCCCTGTGACCCCACAATAGCCCGCTAATCAATATCTAACTCAACCAAAGGGTTCTCCTAAAGCTAAGTTGTTCAACTATTAAAAACCTTTTATACTGTAAAAGTTAAAAGCATTGAAAATAGTGGGAAATCTTTTTATATAATTATCTGTAAAATATATTTACAATCCCAAAAATATTTACAAGATCACACTTTTAAACCCTTTCTAAAATATTTTAAAACAAATATACAAGTAACTAAGTCAATTTCAAGAAAACACATACATAGAAAAAATGACACAAGCACAACAACACCCGATGATACAACTAATACTGCAGTGGAATTCCCGCTACTAAAGCACTTGTACGCATATCTAGGGTGGTTTATTTAAAAACATAAAAATAAGGGTAAGCTAAACAAACTCAATGAGTATTAATTATTTTACTAAAAATTAAAGATTTTATAAAAATAACTGAAGTATTCCCATACAATGATAAAGGTCGTGGTAAATAATTACTATAAAAATTTATTCGTGCATCATAAAATCTGGAAATAAAATAAGACCTTGTAAAGTACAATTTCAATTTGTTTTGAAATACTATTTTGAAATGTTTTTTCAATATATAAAAGTTTCTATTTTGTTTTTTCATTTAACAATAAACAATGACGGCGATAAGTTTTCTGAAAACTTTTATACTAAAATTAAGCCAACACTAGAATTGGTACCATAAGGTGCCGAATAAATAGTGGAGGCGTTATTATTTTCATAAATTTTTTTACACAACATAGTCTACCACTAATTTCTTTACCACACGGTTAGAGGTGTCAATAGGCCAGGTTGGGCCCGGATAGGTCAACCTGTAGCCCGCTGACCCTAAGCGGGTCAGGCCAACCCCACCCACCTTATATTTTTTAAAAGAAAAACATAAAAAATGACGATTTTTATTCAAAAACGGTGTCGTTTTTGAAGTAAAGGTCAAGCCATGGGCCATTCGTACTCGACCAGACCTTGGCCTGTGGCTCGTTCAACTCGGTCCAGGACAAATTTGACATGTCTACACACAGTACCCTAGGCATAAAGTCACAAAACTGGTTTTACATCGCTTATCTGTAATAGGTTAACTACTATAAACCGATAGTTATGGAGCTGGTTCTACATCACTTTTTTGTAGCAATTTTAGTTAGCATTATATATACTTCATATGCGTAGAGGGCAACTCATTAGACTATTGATAGTCACAATACCACCTGTTGTTAGTAACTAACACCCCTAGACATTGTCATGCACTTTTTAGGATACTCTGACTGATAAATCTGTAATACCATCGAGGCATACCATAGGCTGAAAATTCATTTCCTTTTTATCGACAAATAACATAATTTCAATGTAAATTCAAATCATATAAAATTTAACTTTCAAACTAAAATTCATATATTACTAAAACATAAACTTATGCTATTAATATTCACTTGTAATAAATCATTCATATAAAACTCAACATAAATATTCATTTCATAATAAAATGAAAACCATTTGTATAAATTAATTTAAAATGCACTCACTACTTACTAGTTTCCTTTTCACTACTTCAAAATCCTTCCGTTGGCTTCGTTTTTCAATATGAAAACCTAATACAAATACATTCAACTCCTTATCACATTTTTCAATCAAATACACCATAAACCATTTCAACTTCATTACTTTCCACATACATTCCATATACCAATTTTTTTTCCAAATAAAAATATAACACTTCATTTAATAATTCCAATGGCATAACTACAATTAATGACCATCTTTAATTACATTCACATGGCTATTACATCATAACTATACTTTTATACGAAAAATGTCTTTAAGGCTAAACTTAACATATTTTACATTAAAATTTTCCAATTCAATTCCATTTAATTTATAGCTTTTAAAACCAATCCAAATTAACTTTTATGACATTTTAATACACACATTCAAGCCATAAAATTTCATTAATAAATTTTTACATAATCATGAATCTTTGGCCGAATTTCAACCAAAACCAATTCCAAATTAATTCTTTTCCATTTCTTTACTTCATTAGCATCAAAATCATGATATGAACATCATAAAACATCAAAAAAAGAATTTTAGATCGTATCATATTAAAAACCATAGCTATGGCCAAAATTTCATTTAATCATTTCTATGGTTTTTCTCCATTCTTTCGTCATTAAACTAACTTCTTAATGCCATTAATTAATCTTAAATCATCAAATGACAAAATAAAACACTTTAGGCAATGGATCTTATCTTTGAACAAGGTCCCACATACTAGTTTTCTTAATTTTCTTCTCCTAATCACTGCCAATGTTTATCTTGATATCATGTCATAAGGGTAACATTCACACCATCAAAACCAAATTTAAACTTTTTCAACAAAACTAGTAAGCTTACCAACCCAATTTCTTCTTCCTCTTCACTTGGATGGCTATGAGACCTTGTTGGATGTTTGATTGGACTTAGAAGAGCACGAAAAACTCCTTGGATTATTTCTCCATCGCCTAGCCATATCTCTCTCTTCTTCTTTTACTTTTCTTTTCTCTCTCTTTTTCTTTCTTTTTCCAACAATGTGCCACACTCCTTTAAAGAGATGAAAAATTTGCTTAATCACACATTTTGCCCACCATTTCCATTAATAACATCTCATAATTACACCTTTACCAAAACTTCTTATATTTATACGCTAACCCATACCACTTGTCACCATTTAATTGGATGGTTGAAAAAATTTAAATGGGAGAAAAATTACTGAATCCCATTATTTTTCAATAAGGGGCACTTTAGTCCAACAATTTTAGATCTCTTGAAACTTATCCGAATGAACTTATTTTTACTTAAATATGGTCCTTTTTTTAGACTCTATAATCTTTTCCGATAATTTATAATAATTAGAATCTACTCGTCAAAAATTTACTATTCATAGACTATAATCAATAGAAACATTATTCATCTGTAATTTTTTTTATTGACTCAAAACTTTTCTCCTAAGGTACTAAGTCTGGGATTTTACACATATAAACACCTATAAATCTCAAAATGACCATTTTACCCTTTACCGAATTAAACCAATAAACTTTTCTAAAAAAATTTGAAAAATATTCTATGTAATTCTAAACCTCAAATTGACCTCAATATACCCCAATTAAACCTAAAACCCCTCAATTGCTTGCTTAGAACAATTTAACTTGGCACATTATCCCTAAAATCCATTATTTCTTGATACGAGTCTTTCTATCTAAAAATTTTTGGATTGCCTATTCAAACAACCTTTGTTTTGACCTGTTTCAGTTCTTAGGGACTCCAATCATAATTTTGAAGCCTTTCATTGTATTTCGAACTTATTCGGTAATTTTTTCAATTTCCTAGAAAAATTTTTGGATTAAATTCAGAAATTAATTTAAAAGTTACCGAATGACACCAAAATTGTTCAGATTTCATTCAAAAGTATCACCTAAATTTTCAAAGCACATGTCGAGGCTTTTAAAGCTCGTTTGGACTTATTTCATAGCTTTTTGAAGTTTTTGAAAATTTTCCAAAAAGAATCTTGGACGAGTCTAGAACTATTTACGGTCTATGTATGATCTCCATTATAACCTCATTAATACATTCAAATGCTTACATTACTCTAATATATCATAAATAGAGTATACTATATAAAATGCATGTACAATACATTACACAGTATAATAATTGAAATAGTATGTTACATGTAGCAATACCCCCAATGTTCATTTAGTAGTATAATAATCAGATTTAAATATTTGGATATTAAAAATATTAGTTGCTAGGAAATAAATATGATGAAAATAAATAAACCAAGCTAGCCATATGTACATCAATGTCAAGCTCAAATTTATTGCCAATATTTCTTGTACACTTGTCTTACATATGCAATAGACAAAATTTGCATTAAACCTTTACCAAAATTCGCCTCCACTAGTAGGTGCACCTCCACTTAAAGTTTACAAGAGCAAAAATCATTCAACAACAATATTAATATTACTATATATGACAACAAAAGATGCTTAAATTTTATATCGCTTACCACAAACATAACGTCCAAGCGATTCTTGGGTATAAGAAGACTAAACCCCACCATGTAAAGTAAGAAAATTGATATTAACAAACTACTAGTTATATATTATATAAGAATAGTGACATAAAATTTGAATGTACATGCTAGTACTATTTTAATTTGTAGAAAGCTTCAACAAGTTACTAATGTGATTTCAAGCTTCAAAAAATGAGAGTAGGTTACTGATCTCAATTTGAATATAATAATTTGAGCAATATCTAGATCAACAAACTTGTCGCAACAAATAAATTGAATCATTTACAATTTTAAAAATTATATTACATATACCATAAAGTTTAAATGAACAATTGCTACAACAATATTGGTCTCCTATTAGTTCACTATATAACATCAACTTGAATGTAGTTTCTTTTGTTAAAAACAGAATTTCTTCCAACCATTATGCCACTTTTTAGGGAGTCTCTCAAAGCCTCCATGTCTAACAATAGTAAAATAATTAAATTAATTAATTAATGGCCCAAAACTTTAATTATTTAAATTGTATTAAATTTAAATAATTAAATTTAATAAAATAATTAAATTCCATGGTTAAAAATAATTAAACCATGGAATTAGACCCATATATACAAAGTTAATTATTATATGAAATTCCTAACATATCATGGAAAGGGAATAAAAGGTATTAATACATTTTAATTCAGGGAGGCCTGTTGCATAAACCATATATGATGAGAAGAAAAGAAGTTCTTCATTGGCGATAATTTTAGATAATTACAAACTGAGAGAAAAAAACAAAAAAAAAATTTAATTTTAGTGAAAATATTGCTAGCAAACAAACAAACAATTAAGCAGAGACATTAGTACCCTTCCTATTATTGGATAAAGAAACCAGAAAGCAGAGTTGAAACTATAAACTAGAAAGGAAAAATTAGTAAGCTATTAACAACTGACAAGCTCTGCATTGAACAATTTGTGAGTGGAACATGTCACCCTCTCGTGACAAAACTAGCTATCCCTAGACAAGTTAAGGCCTTGTACGGCGACCTTTGGCCCTGCCACAGAGAATGGCATTCTTTGGGATAATATACTCATCTCTTAATGATGTCGAAGAGGTGTAAACCCTGAGATAGAATTGCTGACCAAGATATTGCCTAGCCCAGTTTTCAGACCTGATGTTCCACATTCCTACGTTGTCCAAAGCCACGTAGATTGCAGTCCACGACTTGGGATACACCTGCGTTTACTTCAACCATTTATACCAATGCAACAAATGCCTAAATCATCTCTACAGTGGCTAGTCATAGGAATGGAAAACATTTGCACACCTGGGTGGTGCAACGAGAAACTGCATCTCTCAAGTTATAGCGCGCCCTACTAGCAGGTGTCCATTGCCCTCCATCCATTCTGTTCAACTCAGAATTGTCAGGAATTGAGCAGTCTATGTGATGTAAGTGAAGTTTTGGACTGATAAACTTACCCCACAACAAAGAAATTATAACCATCCATGTGCCATGACTGAACGGTATCCTCCGGATTTTGGAAAACTATCTCAATGAATTCCCGGAAGTTTGCAGCCATTACTGAGGTCTGGAGGTAAGCATTTCCTCCAGAGGGGCTGGTAGGAATACTACCAAGGTTGAAAACTCCAGGAAGGCTGAAATAATCTGCTAGCTTTAGCGGGGTGTCTGCAGGAACAAAGGAGACACCATTGACAGCATACCTCCGCTTTCCATTGATTACCGGAGCAGAGTTTTCAAGGATGAATGTCCTGCTAGGCTTGATCAATCCATAATGGTAAGAACCCTGCGGATTTGGCCTAGGCCCGCTGGCTGTTAGGTTCTGTCTGGTTCGGTGAAGCATTAGCAACCATGAGAAGAAGTTAGTGATATGCATTAAACAACAGCCTTAAAGAAATGCAGGGTGCATCTCCCTGTTTCGGCATATACATGCCTATATCAAAATTTTGGTAACTCAAACATTTGCATTCAAGTGCTTATGAGAATACAAGCGATGATCTGTGACGTTACAGGCATATGCATCAACATAAACTATACATATACGTTATTTAGCATTTTGAAGTTAGCTAGAAACTAAAATAAAGCACATAGATTAACAGCCAAGAAATTAAATAGCATGAAGTAATTGAAACTGAGAGACATTGATTTTGAAGTAGAAGAGTACCGAATAGATCTAGCCTGGTTGAGAGACCAAGCAATTTGAGTAGTAGGTCCAGCAGGGATGGGACCTGAGACACTTTTACGTGAATTGCTATAATGAAGAATGGCAGTCGTGGTGAGTACACGATTGGTGAAGCGTGAAGAAATAACAATGTAGTAATCCTGCGCCAGCTGATCAGCTGTGACCAAGACAGAAGACGATTGTCCAGGGTGGATGTCAAGGTCAGAGTATGCATTCTGTATGGTATGAGTTCCTTCTACCTCCACCAGTTTCATCTTATGCCCCTGAATTCTGAAGTTAATGGATGTTGCAATGCCCACATTTGATATCCTGAATCTATATGTCCTACCTGAAGATTCACGTTTCGCATATTTAGTTATACACCTAACTATAAAACCTCCATATTATAAAGATGGTAAAGCTTAGGCTCAATTGATATTATCCTAAAGGAAACTGCCTGAGAGACTAAGCTCAGCTCTTGAAGAAAAATTTAGATAATGTTTCATCAATGATACATCGAACTCAATTTTACCAGTATCACGACCTAGTAGAAAATGAACGGAGAGCAATAAATCAAAAGCCTAGAGACAATCAAACAGGACATAATTCTTGATATCAATAGGTACCTGGATCAACTGTGAATGTGTTTCCATTCCATCCATGGCCATTGATCTGGAGCCCATCAGGGAACGGAAGATTGTAACCAAGTTCCAACATTCGCCTCAAAACCTGCAAGAATGTAATAATAACATGCATAAGACATATAGCAAAGAAATGGCAAAATAGAGGAGAATACTATGGCTGATCGCTTGAACCTAATGCCATAATTATGTGAAAACACGTACATTATGGTCTCTCTTGTACCAATCTCCAGCCAATACAATAAAGTCCCCAGCAGGAGGAGGAAAAGGGACTGGAATCTGAGGACGACTCCAGACTCTGATGCTACCAAAAGCCCCAGCTGCTCTTTGAAATCCAACTGATGGGAAGTAGAAATAGCTACCAATCTGGTCCTTCACTTGGAGAATGTAAGTAAAGTTTCTCCTGGGCATAATAGGACAGTTGGTGCCATAGACTCCATCTTGCCATGAGTTCTTTCTCTGTTGTATGCCATTCCTGTTGGAGAAGCGACAATCCATGACCATAACCCTTAGTATCGCTTTCTTTCATCATAAACATATGGGAAAACTCGAAAGGTGAGTCCAAGTTTCTGTGATAGGGTGAAAACTAAAACAAGAAGTAACTGTCTAGTCCCTCGCAGTTCCAGGTTAAGCCAGGTACTCAAAATGTGGACCATGACAATAGAGTAGGTATCTGTATATCTAAGTACGCATGCAATCTCAGACGCCCAAAACTAAGTTGAAGTTGAACAAACGAAGAATGCTTTGTCCTTAGATTACACATACGAGAAAGTGCTGAGGTTAAAGTTTTAAAAACTTCTGCAGGTATTGATATCAGCATTCTAATTTTAACTCCAGCACAGGAAGTCGACACGCCTTTCCATGTCATTTTCTTTACTGAGGATGCAGCTTTAAAAAATTTTCTCAAGAAACATCAAGAATGCAAGTTTTCCCCATGAACAAGAGAAATAATCTAACATCTTCAAGGACTAAGAGGTAGATATTCATAAAGTTTGTCATCGTTCAGCAAATAAGCCAAGATTAAGAGCTAGAAATCAGAATCAAGTCTAACCAACACCGTCACAACTACCAAGAGAATTTTCTAATTTTAATTTCGAGCACTGGCCTCAAGATCCAGAACTTGCAAGTGAAAATTGTCTGTAACAATATGGTGCAAGTAATAAGCTCTGATAACGCATGCCTTTGATTCAGTCCTAACAGTCAACTCCATGTTTTCAGCAACATAATTTTAGCCTTAGGATCTTCTACTGTAATTATATTTCCATGTTTATACCTTCATTTCTTGTATCAATAGTTGTATAAATCGCCTATAGAAGATATACAAAAACAACACAATTCTTCTTCTTCATTTATCTTTTCAAGCTCAATCACTTAAAACAAGAAATATGCGACAGTGGAAGTCCTTAAAATGCCAATCTTCGATTTCATGTAGCAAGGAAGATGAAGCTCAGATGACAAAAGTACCCCTGTACAACCAACCCCTGGTAGCTGCTAGTATTGACAACAAATGAAAGAGAAAAAAAAAAAAACTCTTTTATTTATTGGATGGAAAGAGCAATCTCTTATTTTATGCAAAAGGAAAACGTCGGCAACAGTCTCCATATCTCATTTACACCCAGAACTTTCTGTTTCAATTAATTTGTTTAAGAAAGGAAGAAGATTGGGAAGGAACAAGAGAGAGAGAGAGAACAAGTTTGACTAGTTGCTCGCACAATGCACAAGAAGTACTAAAACAACTGAAATAGGCTCATCCCTCCATTTTCTAGTTACTAACCAAGCTATAGAACCAATAGAATGGCAAGCTATAACCAGCAAATTGGGGAAAGAAAAACAGCGGTTAGTGTAGTTACCAGGAGATGAGGAATGGCTCTCTGAGGTAGTTGTAAACGTTGACAATTATATTGTCATTCGTAATAGCATCTATATGTGGCCCCGGAAACTGCCCATTTATCAAGATACCCTGCAGTTCATTGAAACGTTTGAAACTTCAGTTCCAAAAGGTTAAAACATGATAGGCTACATAAAATAAAATCAAGAAAGAAGATCCATTTCCAGCATTGCAACTATAAAGATCAAATCTTGCCAAAAAAAGAAAGCACAATGACACAGTACCTGCTGCTTAACTCCAAGAGGATAGATATCACCGTAAGTGACCTTCCAAGTGAAGAATCTATAGGGGTTGTCACCATTTGCGCAATGAGCAAGATACATTACAAGAACGAACAAAGAACACATATAGAAGTCACTCATCTTGTTAAACCTTCTCCCCTTCCCAGGTAGATAACAAAGTTTTGATGAATGTTAAAGCAAGCAAGGAGCAACTCTTTAGATCTACAATGCAAAGCACGCACTAGTAGATATAAAGATATGAAAAGGATATGGGCCTCCTTTCCCTTACTGTCGCTCCACTGTCTCTAAAATCTCTGGTTTATTCTATCACTTCGTTTCCTTTCCATTATAGATCCTGACCTTGGTTCACTACTATTCTTATAACTGGGCAGGCGGGAAAAAGGAAATGGCATGTGAGCTGTCCCAAGGTTTTAATCACATGTAAGGTAGTAAATTGCGTGGGCACTAAATGCCAATTATTGAATCTGGATCAGACATTATTAAAATAGATAAAAGGGTATGCGTGAAAGAAGTCATCCGCGTGAAGAATTGGGAAGTAAACCTGAGAAGTTACAGAGTGAGTTCACGGGCAACTGGAACTTACTCACGGATAGTAAAATGCCAAAAAAGGTAAACTCCACTATTCTGGACCGGTGAACTTGTCTGGTCTGGGGAGATTTTACTTCACATTTTCAGTCGGTCGAATTATTCTGCTATTTCAACCGCAGTGGAGTTGGCACTTAGCAGTCCTATCCATTCTCGCCAATTTGACCGCTAGTTAGTTGAGAAAGACATTGGTTTTAACCCAGGTATTCCTTTTCGGTACTCGTTTCCGCGTAAACCAAACTATGAATCTTTCACACCAAAGTCTTGAATCAAATAAATAACAACTTTAGCTATTTTTAATATGAGTAGAGTGTAGAATTCACTTATAAGAATTAAGTTAGGTCATCATTGTTAGCCATTAGTGAGGTGATCAAGGCGGATATGTCAGAGTTAGCCATTAGTGAGGTCGTTGTTCAGTGTAGAAAAGTTTGGCGTGAAAGGATAAGGATAAAGGATTAACTGTTCCAGTTACCCAATCTCCTTGCTTGGTGAGTAACAAAGAGGGATGAACTGTATATAATACTAGGTCTTCGCAGATATATCCTCCTTCAGGTATTCCCCATCTTTTTTCTTTTTTTACTGTTTTTGTATTCCACATCATTCTTATATTGTCTCATTTGCATGCGGGTCTACCGAAAACAGCCTCTCTACTATGTAGGGGTAAGGCCGCATACTATCGGACCTCCCCAGACTCTGCTTCATTGCGGGATTTTCAGACTGGGTGATGATGATGATGACCCAATGTTGATATCAATTTTATGTGTTATTTATAACTTAACACGAATAATTGTTCATTGTTATTATATTTTTAATTCTAATATTAAATTTAAATCTCAATTATAATTTGTTTATTATTGCTAATTTTGATGATATAATAAACTATTAATTTAATCATTTTTATTTGTTAGGAGACAATAAAACAATGATATTTACACAACAGAAAAAATATTTTGTGACTCAAAAGGCAAAATTAATTGAGTATTTAATTTAATTTATATTTTTTTGTTATCAATAATAATTAAATATTACAAAAATTTAAATATTAATTATTCCATTAATTGTATCCCTTATGATTAACAATATTTTATTAAAAAGGAGGGTTGAAAGAAAAATTAGAATTTGAAATTTAGCTAGATTGTCAGATAATTCAATGTTAACACGAAGGTCGCCATATTTTCTTCAAGTCCTTTAGTTTTAAGACTTCTTCACACAAGTTCTGCAAATTTACTATAACCCAAAGTCACCGTCATTTGAAAAGTCACCGTCGCGCTTTTGCACAAGGGCGCTTTTCTACTGAACTCAAAAGTCACCATCGTGCATATGCACGTCAATGCAATTCAACATATTCTTGTCCACCAAAAACTTTTGATCCAGAATTGCAAAATTTGCAAACTTTATATCAATGGAATGCTAAGAGAAAGATGAACAACTTTCATGAAGACAATAATGTCAAAATCTGGCCGCATCGGAACAGTAAATTGTACCCTCTTACAATTCTTGAAAAGAAATTTCCTAGCTTTCATTTTTAAAAATTCAAAACTTCAATTTTTAATTTTTTCCATTTCACTTAACTCATTCACCACAAATTCAGACCATAAAAATATGCAAATTTAACCAAGTTTTATCGGAATAGCAAAAAAGCACAAAGTAATAATACAAGGAAAAGTGTGCATCATTAGAGCCGCAGAGAAAAAGCCGGCCAAATAAATGAATTTTAAAGCGACGTGATTGAGACTTAGCAAAATTTTATCGAAGGAATGACTCTTCATTTCATCCAAGAAGGCATTACTCGTTTCATTTTAAAATAATGTTAAGTCCCTTAAATAAGAAACAATGGAGGCATTAAATGTAAAATATTAGGTATAGTCATCTAGATAAAGAAAGAGTACATTTATACTCAGGTTGAAATTGACGAGTCAGAGATTAATCAAGAGAGATTTACTTTTGTGATTTTTTCTTCCAGAATAGATTGAATTGAGGGAGGGAAGGGGACTTGATATGATGTTGGATGTAGAGAATAATCATGTCTTAAATCAATTTTCCTTTTCAATCAATATACTGACAGTTAAAATTTATAATTAATAATTTCTCACTTGACTGGTGCGAACATTTTAGTCTTAAGATCTCTTTTAGAGGAGTGTAAAATTTGGGTTGACACGTTTCTCAGTAAAAATGAAGAAAATAAATCTAACTATTGTGAGGTTTTGCTGACTTCTGACTTGATTACACTGAATATTTGTGTCAGGTATTAAACCATTAAGATCTCATTTATAACCTTGCATGTCTAAATCGACGTCGCAATTTTTGGAAGATTATCTTTTGATATCCGTACAGATTTTGGGTTGATAGTTTTGTTATCCGTTCAAGGTCAAGACACCAGAATTTGCGGCCTTTGAGATACAACGAGATTTAATTAAATCAATACATCATTAGGTAAAAATTTCTGAAAGCAACTTTTTATTTATGTCTGCAAGAATACAAAACAAAAAACAAGAATGAATCATATTAATAATTGTCATCAAAATCTACCACAATAATGCTAAAACAAAATTGGTGAAGATTGTAGCAAACAATCCTATGTTATAGAGGAAGGAGTTTCCGAAAGCTTCCCATCTCCATTTTACATAATATCAACAGAACAAAGCAGCTTAACAAAAATTGCATGGAAACAACTAGGAGAAGAAACAAACCAAGCTATCAGACAACTGGTCCCGATTACCATCCTTAACGACATCAACTAAATTCTAGCACCATGGACATTTAAACTCTCAACAATTCTGCCTAAACCTAAGCAATGACTAAATTTCACAAAATTTTGCATTTGAGCAAATTACAAAAAACGAGGACATACCTTCCCTAACCACCAAAGCCCCATATACATAAGCAGAATCGCAAGCAATTATCAAATGTTAGTGCATAGCAGAACATAGGTAGAATAAAGAAAGATGTCTAATTTGCGGTTAGAGATACAAAGAAATACTAACATTAATGCAAAGGACTGAACCTCATTTACTAACGACAACAGTGCGACTCTTCCCTACTCTAGCATTGATAATTTTATACCAACTAATCGAACAACCACCAGAAAATATTGATCAAACAGTAACCAAAAAATGAGCTACAATCAGCCACCAGGCACTTTGATGTTAGATTAACCCACTTAAAAGTGTAAATCTTTAATCACACAGAAACCTATAAGAACTCAAAGTTATTGTTTAGATACACTTAACTTCAGAAAAGATAAGAAGCAACTGTTCTCTGTTTGTCCATTGGAGGGAATTAAACAAAATTTCTACCAAGTAAAGTAACTCATAAATGATGAAGAAGTAGAAAAGAAAATCAATCACCTCTCCCATCTGGCTTGGGAAGTTTAGAGAAAACCGTACACCGCACGCTGAAGTGCAGCTCCTTAACCCATCTGTGCACATAATAAAAGCTTCATGAGTTAACAGTTTAGAATAACAAAAGCATCCAGACGAAATCTTGACAAAACAAATCACGCCTGATTTTGCTCCCATGCATAACATTGTCCTTCAACATCCAAGGCCACATAATGACACAATGCTACATCAGAAAAGAAAAATCATACAATTAAATAAAACTCCAACATCGAACTGCGTTTCTTAAGTACTAACATTCTTCCCAATAAGAAACGAATAATTTTATATTACCATAAAAACTTAAGCAAGATAAAGTCAAATTTGGGCCTGAACAGCAAACTCCTACAACATCAACGCCTCCTCCTCAGTGGCAAAGACCAAACTCTACACATAACATAACATAACATAACTAAAAATAAAATAAAATAAAATAATGTTGAATTATAAAAACCGATAAACAACCTATAGCATTCGACTAAATTCCTAAGCGTAAAAAAACCCCGCAACATGATTTGCACTCCCGGCTACATTCTCCCTCGTCATCGACGGAAAGCAACCTGATTTGGTCAGTGAAATGAGATTCATCCAAAACGAGTTTATCAACATTTGTCAAAGAATCTATAGAAGCCAATAAAATCGTTAATAAAGCAAAGTCGAAGGGAAAAACGGACACAGAGAAAGGAAAATGAGACCTTTTGTTGAAGCTTAAACTTCAAAGCTTCGAAGCCATTGTCAGAGTTACAATCGGCGCCAAAAGTGGACTTGCGGCTAGCGACATGTATTTTTCGAGCAACCATAGCTTTTCTCTCCTGAAATTGTTTGTTGGTTGCGTGATTTTGCTTTCCCTTGAAAGCTCGAGATTGATCCAAAACAGGTATATCATAATCTCCAAAGAATCTAGAGAAGACAGTAAAATCGTCAATAATGCAAAGCCAAAGGCAGAAAGGCACACAGAGCAAGGAAAACGAGACCTTTTGTTGAAGCTTAAACTTCAAAGCCTGTGCTTTTGCTTTCCCTTGAAAGGGTGAGATTGATCCAAAACGGGTTTATTATAATCTCTCAAAGAATCTAAAGAAGACAATAAAATCATCAATAAAGCAAAGCTAAAGGAAAAAAGACACACAAAGAAAGGAAAACGACAACTTTTGTTGAAGTTTAAACTTCAAAGCTTGTGCTTTTGCTTTCTCTTGAAAGCTCTATGTACTGATCACTGACCACCACTTTCTTTGTCGGTAGTAGAGAAGGAGATGAAGTCCAGAAGAGACAAAGGGCTTTGTGAGTGCATAAGTCTCAACATTTAAATTCAAAGGCATGATACCAACCGTTAGATTAAATGGACGAACGGGATAGATTTCGTTTTCGTCCATCTCGTTAATCCGTAGTATTTATACTTAAAGAGAATTATATGCAAGGCATTATATTGTTGAGATATGTTAACTGATCTAATATATCCAACTCAGTGGTCATCCTTCCTGCTGCTTTGTAGTTTGTAGGACAAGATTCAAACCATACGTGTCACTTAATAATTTGGATGGGAAAAAATGTGGGCTGGCATATATTTAAATTAAATGCATCTCCACTTAGAGAAAGCCGATTGGACAAACATAGGCAATAATAGGGGCATGAGCGTCGCTTGTGTTGGGTACGCGTCCAAAGCTAGTCTGACCACGTACAAAAATATCAATTCGATGGAAATTCCAATTCCCATCTCATTCATTTATAGGCTTTGTTAATCTAATAACAAATGATCAAAACTAATTATTTAAATTACATAAAATTATAATAAAATAAATATTAAGCAAGTTGGGTGGGTCCCTCCTTCCTGGATCATGGTAACAAAAACAGTTTATTCACAGAGGCCACAAACCCTAACCTTCAATACAATCCTCAACCATCAACACAGTCACCGTCATCGTCACCGTTACGACCACAGCGATAGATATACTCATTCTTGTATGTGTTCCAATATCATATGATCTCGCAAATGTCCTTTGACGCATCAAAAAAGCCGTTGCCCATCGCGAATGGCAACGGCGTTGCGCTGACACCGAAGACCGCTGCGACGAGAGGCCAAAGGCTCAGACTGAATCCAGACGCCGATCACAATCCGGAAAGCTACGAGGACCTGCAGCTGGAGTTCAGTCCTCTACTTTTTAGCTCCCTCGAGCGCTACTTGCCTCCCTCCATTCTCAATTCCTCCCGCGACGATAAATTCCAGTTCATGAGTAGCATTCTCACACGCTACTCTCCCGACGGTGAACGCACTCGCGTAAGCTTCGCATTTCCACAACACCCTTATGTCCATAAGAATGAATGCGGTTTTACGCGAAACTTTGTTCTGGCGTCAACGATGTTCAAACTTTTTTTGTTTAAATGTATAACAGTGTAAATCTGGATAACTGATTATGAGTACGTTGGGTGAAAAATGTGAAGAATCACTATATTTTCAATAATAATTTTACATGTCGCCGCGCAATTGACTATAGGTAACCTTTTGTTCTAGCTCTTCTCTTTTAATTGGTCACATTGTTATTGTTATTTCCTTATTGGCAGCTGCAAAAGCACAGAGAATACAGACAGAGAATCATAAAGAACTATCAGGTACATTCTGGGACTGAATTTACTTAGTCTATTGTATGGAATAAAAACTTTCTAGTTTACCGTGATCTATGGTTTGTATCGTTGCGTTGTATCAGTTATTGTAAATGTTTCTTACTTTGTTGTTTCTAAGTCTTCACTTTTTAGCTATCTAAATTTACGCATTGAATTGCTTGCTTGAGTTTCTTAGCTGAAAACTCAGGATCTAAGGAAACTAGAAAAGCTATTATTTTGTAGAGAAAGAGATTTCTTTTGGACTTCATCTTATGGAATATTAGTATTAATTGCTTTTGGCTGTAGCCTTTGCATAAGGAGCTGTACACTATGAGCCCTACGAGCTTTTTTCTTCCTTCATTTCTCAAGGCAATCCGTGAAAATAAAGAGCAGAGTTTTAGAAATATATTGGTTGAGCCCACAGCAGGAGTATACATATTTGACATGCTTAAACCAAATTTCTGTAACATGCTGATGTCTGAGGTATTATCACTTCTGTTGTTATCTTTACCCTGTTAAAAAGTGCATTTATTTGTGCTTTAGTAATATATTCTTATCCAGTTTTGATGCTTAGGTAGAATACTTTGAAAGATGGGTTCGCAGGACAAATTGGAGAATAATGCGTCCAAACACAATGAACAAATATGGTGTAGTGCTTGATGATTTTGGTTTAGAAACTATGCTTGGCCAATTTATGGATCACTATATACGGCCAATGTCTGGAGGTTAGATATGTCTATAACGTGAAGGCTCTGTGCTTCAAACAAAATTGCTGTTACTACTACCAAAAGTTAGTGTTCAATGGATTGATTTCCTATGCAGTTTTCTTTCCTGAGGTTGGTGGATCAACTCTGGATTCCCATCATGGTTTTGTTGTAGAATATGGAGCAAATAAGGATGCCGAGCTTGGTATTTCCATAAACCTTCTTTTAACAATGATCGTCAGCTAGTGAATAGTAATACTAAACTATTATAATCTCCATCTCTAATCATCCATCAGTAGGTAGAATTTAAAAGAGATGTTTTAAATGTCAAGATTCTCACTTCCATCTTTATTTGAATGTTATTGCTTCCTTTATATGAAATCTTTTTCATTTGATGTGCACATGAATGCGAACTGGTTTTATGGGTAAGAATCACTTGTTCGTCTTGTGATATTGATGTTTTAAGGTGTGAACAGTCATTACTTAAATTTAACTTTGAAAGTTCATGTGATCTCTTAGTTAGTCAAATATGTTAACTTTTCTCTGTTTTTGTAACATTATCCTAAAAAATTGTCAGTAGAGATGCTAATTTAATAGCAATTTTTTGCAATTGAGCAGTATTATTTACCAGAATTGGTCAAGATTAAGGTTTAATTAGTTGAAGATTACTGTAAAATGGACATATTTATAATAACAAACTGCAAGGACATCTAAAAAACAATTAGCATCAGTACCGAAGGAGGTTCTGATGAATTTGTCCATTCTTATGCCTTGTTTTATTGTAATGTTCATAGTTCCAAAATTTTTCTACACCTTCATTGTGTTAATTCTACGGCTTTGGTAAACCTTTTTGAACTCTAAGCAGTTATTTCCTTTGTAGGATTTCATGTTGATGACTCTGAAGTCACCTTGAATGTTTGCTTGGGTAAGCAGTTTCATGGTGGGGAGTTGTTCTTTCGGGGTATTAGATGTGATAAACACATTAATAGTGAGACTTATTCAGAGGTAGGGTAATGCTTGATCTCTTTTCTTAAGCAATTATCGAATGATGCTTGTACTATTGGTTTATTTATATACTGGTCTAGAACTAGGATATAGTTGGAGTTGAAGAAACTTTTCAACTCAATAATTGCATGGCTTTAGAGGAAGTGTATTACTTGCTGGCGAAAACTGACATCGACTATGTTTCACCATTATGTGACTTCAACTCTTGCAAAGGAAAACTTTATAGAATCATTAGGTTAACTAGTGAACCCGGCAACTGATCTCAATGGTTAAATGCTTACAATCAATGCATGTAAACGTTGAATTTACCAAAACAAAGAACATGTCCCGGCAACTGATCTCAATGGTTAAATGCTTACAGTCAATGGATGTAAACGTTGAATTTACCAAAACAAAGAACATGCAACCAATTACCCATCTTATAATTTGTATGGCTTTTATTCACTTGCAGGAGGTTCTAGATTATGGCCATGTTCCTGGTCGTGCAGTTCTTCATTGTGGTCGTCATCGAAATGGTGTTAAAGCTACAACTTCTGGGAATCAGCTGAACTTGATTTTGTGGTGTAGGAGGTAACTTTCTCTCTTCTTCTTTGTATACAAAGTAGAAACAATCTGCGGTGGAAAGAGATCCAGTCAATTCTTTGGAATCAGTCTGGGTTCTAGGATCAGGGTATCTACATAATTTATCTTATTCTCAAGCAACGTGGAGTGTCATGCTTTTCCCCAACGTGTACTCATGATTAATGCAATATGTAATAATTATCATTTTTATTGTCAGTTCGGTCTTTCGGGAGCTGAAGAAATATCAAAAAGATTGTTCTAACTGGTGTGCAGAGTGTCGAAATGATAAGAAAGAAAGGCAGCGTCTGTCCATTACAGCTACCAAACTGGTACTACGTGCTTATATGAAATGAGAGATGATCGACTATATTTCCCCTTGTTCCTAAGGCCTAATACCTTTGGTGTTTGCTTTACCAGGAGTTGCTGAAGAAGAATGGTATATCTGCAGCTTGAGTTGTTTCTAACCAGTTTAACCCAGCTTGTGAAATTGTAATATAAGAGAAGCCTTACCCTGTATTAAATGCATATAAACACTTTTCCCTTCACTTTCTTTTTCTGTAATACATTGTCAGTATAGTTATCGTTGATTGCTCCTTCCAAAAGTAAGTGGCTTTATTTTTAGTGTTTCTTGAAAAATTAGACTTGGAATTTGTTTTAAAAAATTAACATGAGTAAAAGGTATGAATAGTTGTGGTGGTGGGCGAAGGTTGGAATATCTAGGAACCACCCTTAAACGCTTCATCCCTATAAAACGTTCTACTATGGTCTCTTTAAAGAAACTAGATTTTTCTTTTTTGGAAAAAAAGTAAAGGATAAATTTATTGACCAAAACTGAGTTATGAACAAACAAAATTAGTCCATGTATGGGACCTTACGTGGCTTACAAAGTTAGTTCTAACTTGCCGGGCTATAATAATAGCCAATTTGGTTTAACAACCGGAATAAGTAAGAAATAAAATATTTATTTTTTAGAAATTAAAAAATAAAAAAAAGAATATAACAGATATTATTTTATTTGGTTTACTTCTAAAGAATTTTAATGTCAGTATTTGGTTTGAAAATATAAACTTAGAATTACAAAGAAATAACTAATAAAAAGATCAAAATATCCATATCCTTGTCTTTATTATTATTATTATTATTATTATTATTATTATTAATTTTATTATTACATTCGTTATTATTATTAATTTTATTATTATATTTATTTTTATTATTAAATTTCTTCTTATTATTAATTGTATTTATTATTATTATTAAACTAATTATTAATTTTGTTGATATTATTATTAAATTACTTATTCTTATTAATTTTATTATTAATTAATTAATTATTATTATTGTTATTTTATTACTATTATTCTTATTATTATTATTAATTTTATTATTCTTCTTGTTATTAACTTAAATGCTAGTCAACACAGAGGTGACTTACCCATTTAAGTTAAATGTTAGTCATGGGGTGACTTAATTAGTTACCCCGTGTGTGAGTGAGACTAGGTCAGAGATAAGCGTGAGTGAGACCAGAGCATAGAGTGGAGAAAAGAGGCGAGCTCAGGAGAGAAAAGCACTAGGCATGAGTGAGAAAGAATCGTGGGAGTAGAGGACGAACTTGTGCTGCATAAGTGAGAAAGTATCATGGTAGGAGATGACGAAATTGTCAAGTTGAACAATTTGTTGTGTTTACCTATTCTGGACATGCGTAGAATACGTAAAGACATGGTTAGTTATTTATATCTATTCCTTGATATCTAGGAATTACTAACGTCAGGAATCGATATTCTGCAGGGTTTTTGTTAACCATACAAAGAATTTCTAATTATTGAAAATAAATAGGTAATAGAATACCTATTATCGTGAACCAAACAGGCCGTAAGTTTTTCGTTATTGACACTACAAGGATTCATTTCCTAAACTTAGGCTGCATGTTATCAAATTTTTCCTTAGATTCTTTCCTATGGAGTTATTCTTTTTGTCTCTTTTCCCTTCCATGCATAACTTCCTTTAGTTACGAGTATACTTTATGTTGATTATGGTCACAGAAGATGTATATTAATTAGACATTCACTCAACTTAGAATTATCACCTATTCTCTGATCCACTATTGAATTTTGTTGCACTGGCTTTTAAATTTTTTGGAACACTTCATATGTCTCTCCTTCCACAAGTTGAAGATACACGAGCTAAAACCCATCTCCATTATTGCTTTCTCAGTTTTAGAGAATAAGTGATTGATATGCACCCAAGTCAGAAATTGCATGAAATCTAGGTCAAATTTATCAATGAACTATGTGATTGGTCTGCAACCAAGTCAAAAATTGCATGAAATCTGATTATCAACGTACCATAGTTCATGTACCCTTTCCAAATGTTCATAGATTCTCTACACTTAAAAAACAAGTGCTCTAGTGATTCTATCCTCTCTTTGCATAACTTGCATGTGTTGTTGTTTTATTTTTTTGATAAATTATAATTTTCATTAATAATAAAAAATTAAGGACAACATCTAGAGAGTAAAACTCTCCTACAACAATTTATTAAAACGACAACATCAAGTAAACACACTTTTACCAAACAAATGGCAGCGTTGGATGATCTAACAAAATGATGACATTTTGTAAAAGGGGTAAAACCCCTCTATAGCAAAGCATCAAGACTTCATTCTTTACCCAATTAGGGTTGGCCGAATTGGAGGCTTTGAGTAGATCTTCTTAGCAAGTCAATATTAACAACAGTAATATCTCTTCAATTTTGCGTCAAACACTTTCTTCTTTTAATTTTTTAATCATTGTTCCACATTTGCAAGAATTGGATTTTAGCTTGAAACTTCCATTTCTCAAATACTTACAAAGAATAAGCTTGTATCCAATTCTTCTATGAGGACCTTTTATACCCCATTATCCCCCGTAACCTTTTTCCTATAAGAAGTTTGTTGCTTAACGTAATAGAAGTGATCCCTAATCCTGCTTCATCCATTGACTTACACACTTCACTCTATTTGACTTTGGCCATAAATATCCCTTCCTTTTTTTTTCTTACCTGTAGGAAACACCTCAACATATTTTTTTTATGGTCTTAATAAACCCTTTATACAAAAAAATGAGATGAACAATATTTATGAAGAGAATTAAGGACAAATTCAATGAGTTGAAGTCTTCCTACTATATACATGGCTACATTACACTAATAATCAAATCTCTTGGGCAATATCTACATAATAGGGATACATTCCTACAATTTCTCCACAATAAGGATACATTCCTTAAAGTCTCTTGGTGGCAATGGGTAAGCCTAAGAAAATTACAAAAAAAGGTTACTTTACCTAAAGTTCAGTGATAATGGATAAGTAGTCTACAACATGTTGAGAATTAGAGGATATAATTAGTTGGTTTTCTTCTTTTATTAATCTCCAGCCCCAATATCATTCTAAAGAATCTAATATAAGCTATTAACAAGTTCACTCACATTCATGAGCTCTTCAAAAAAGGATGATGTCATTTGTTAATGAAAGGCCGAAGAATTCTAACTTTTTACACCTACTATGATAAACATATGGTTAGCTCTAATATTGTGCCACCAACCTTATAATCACCTCCATGCATAAAATGAATATGTAAGGAGACAAGGGATCCATTTGCCTCAATCCCTTGCACCCTTAAATAAAGGAGTTGACTCTCTGTTAATTAGTACAATGAAAGAGGATGTAGTTATGCATAACCTGCTCCAATTCCTAAATTTTTCAAGAAAACCAAAGACATATACTATTTGAAGTATGAACTTTTAACCAATGTTTTAAAAACTCTTTTGGACCGTCCGGTCCGATCGGAAAACCTCTGAACCTCTCATTGGTCCGGTTCGATTTTACCTACTAACCTCTCTATATAAAAACCTCCCGGTTTAACCGTTTTCG
>JANZLF010000002.1:16606947-16625477 GCA_026546835.1 Erythroxylum foetidum
CATCCATTTGGACCTCTAATTCAGCCATAAATTCATCAAAACAATTACTTGAGTAATCCATCACAATTTGGCAGCAAAAACATACACAATTTCCTTACTTCATTTCCACTCATCCAACATCATAAAAGCAATCCAATACACTCAAATCACACACTACACATGCTATTCCATTCATCTATCATCACTCTTAAATTAATCAAGAACAAACCTACCCATATCCACCAACCCCAAGTTCACAAAATTAATGCACAAAGCATCACAACAAATGCATCTAACTAACCATTAAAGGAGCAAAACACAATCCTCACCTAACAAGCTTTCAATTCTTCTTTATGATCACACCACCTCAACACTTCACCCCACACAAGCACACATGATCATCTATCTTGGAAGGGGGTAGGAGACTTGAACTTATTTACATGAAGGGAAAACACTTAGGGTGGGAGAAAGGAGTAGCAACTTGCTAGATGAGTGGAAAAAATTCAATGAAGAAGAAGAAGAAGATGGTTCGAATGTGAAGAGAAGAGAGGGCAATTACTCTTTTAATTTCTTTATACCTAAAAGTGTCGTGAGTGATGAGCATGGAAGAAGACAAAGGGCATTAATTAGGTTAAAAGGTGTCATGAAATTAGGTAAAAATTTCAAGAATTCAAGTAAATTCTTTTATGAAAATACCATCTTTAATCATTCAATTCCAATGGCTCTACTTGAAATTCCAAGATCATTTTCCCCAATTTTCAGTGCCATTGGACCGAAATCTCCAGTACCGAAATTCCGTCAGTCAGCCACTTGGAAATTTTTCGGTCTGGACATTGATTCCCAAAAATTCTAGAAAAATTTCCAAATGTCCACAAAAATGTTAAATACACGAAAATTCACTCCAATTAATTTTTTAAATACAAGTAACATATTTTTCACAGTAAACACATATGCCGAAAAATGTCATGAATGCATGTACAATCATGTTCATGTATAAAAATTTCAATGTATGCATATATGGAGGCCATATTATGCATATTCATGCCGATATGAGTTTAAACATTACTAACCCGTTCCAAATTACCATTTTACCCTTCTCATCGGTGATGGGATGTTACACTATAGATCTAATTTACCTTGTTTGTATCAATCTTTTAGCATATTGTGCTTTTGAGGAACCAAATTTTAAAAGTGACTTGGAAGATAATCTTAAATAAAAAAGTTCTAACATGTTATTTTGGGCAATGAGTTTGAATGATGCTGATAAGAAGACTCACCTCAATAATAAAGACTTCCTTACTAATAAAAAATTGGGACCAATGTGATTTGAGCAGATATATCATTGAATGAAATTTGAAGTTTTTTCTCTTTTCTTTTAGTTTCATTTATATTTAATGTATATATTAAATTCTATATATGAAATATTAATATAAAAATTTTAATTGTAAGTATTTTCATTTCAAATTTTACGTTTATTTGTTGTGTTCCTTGATGCAAACTCTTGTTATTTTTAGCTTATACCTTGGTTAGCTCTTGCTTAGTGGAGCTTAGAGCCTGATGTGTATTGCGAATTGTGTTTTTATTTAAGATTTTAAGCTCTTCTTTTATGCTTTGAATCTTCCTAATGCACTTGTATTGATTTAAGCCATTTATGTGAACCCTTAAAGTCCTTGCTACTACTTACTTAAAGCCCTTACTTCATATAGGAAATTGTTAAACCTGAATGGAACTTTTTTGACTTTACTTTCAGCTATAATGTGCACTATAACAAGTGAGTGATCTGAATATAGTGTTCTTAGAAACATAGAGGTACACTCTAAAAATTTATGGAACCAATGTACATTTGTTATGATTCTTATAGAAAGGTCCTTGATTTGAATACTCATTGCACATTTGTTTCAGATCGCTACAACAATTTGTTAAGCAATTATTACCTTCTATCTTATTATGATTTAATATGGTATTAAATTCACCTAGGATCAACCAAAGATCTTGCATTGATGCAACTAACAACCTTAATTTATTCGTAATTTCATCCTCAGGAAAGCATGATTATGTTTATACACCATTGAAATTTGAATTGTCATTTGTTTATGTTTGAGTTTAGCCTTATTGTGAATCATCTGCTTATGAATAAAGATATTCATTCACTTTATCTTCATCATAGAGTAACAAAATTCTTCCATTCTAGTGATTAACATACTTATCCATCATCTTCTATCTATTAGGTACAAGATTGAAAATATTACAGTTCTCTTTCTTGATTCTTGTCACTAAAATGCTGAATATTTTAGGCTTATTTTTATGCACAAATCTCTAAAAACTAATTTTTAAAAGGGAAATTCAAACCTCGTACATTCCAAATGATAATAGACATCTTTATCCTATAGGCAAAAATTTCTCTTCTTTAAGAAGTATTCTTCTAATCTTATTGTATATAAATGCTTCAAAGTTATGAAAGTTATATTAGTTAGTTGTGACATTGAATGTTAGATTATATGTATTGAATCATGTGATAGTATGCTTTAAGAGTTTAATGTTTGTTGTCCAAATCCAATAATTTTGACCAAAAGTGACACTTTGCCTAAATACCATACGTGTGTGTGTGTGTGTGTGTGTGTGTGAAAGGACCTATCTTGGAATTCCCCATTTAGAACATGAGTGGAGGCCTCTGATGACCCAATAGTCCTCCAATCAATATCTGACTCAATCGAAGGGTTCTAGCAAAGCCAAGTCGTTCATTTGTTTAAAAACTTTTATACTTTAATAATTAAAAGCACGAAAAATAATGGGATCTTTTTTTATCATTTTATTGAAAATTTCATCAGTATAACAACTGCATTTTGACATTCTCAAAATTTTTGAAAGCCCTGAAAATTTTGAAAACACTTTTATATTCACACCAATTTCTCAACTACAAATTTTTTGGACTTTAAGTCCACTCATAAATAACCCAAACAAATAATTCTCAACAGTCACTATAATAAACTTCTAAAATCTAATACATATTCATGCATTTCATTTATTCTTTTATAAACATCCATTCTTTACACAAATGTACGTAGCAAAATGACACAAGAATAGCAACACTGAACAATACAACTAATCTTGAGGTGGAATCCCAATTATTGCATCACCTATATGCATACCTAGGGTGGTTTGTTTAAAAACATAAAAATAAGGATGAGCTAAACGAGCTCAATGAGTGTAATCAATTTACAAGATAAATGAACTTTTCATAACAATATAACTGCAATATTCTATATAATTATAAAGCTCATGGTAAAACATTTTCTATAACAATTTATTCGTGCATCATCAAATCTGGTAATAACATAACATTTTGTAAAACACAATTTCAATTTTTTTGAAAAACTAATTCCAAATGCTTTTCGAAATTAAACTCGTCGTATAAAATTTTTCATTTTCCACTTTTCTTAATCAATAAATAGTGGTGGCAATAAGTTTTCTAGAAAAACTTTAATACTAAAAACTAAGTCAACCACAAGAATTGGTACCATAGAGTACCTCTCAAATCATTTTCAACATAAATAGTAGCAGAATTACTATTTTTATGACTTTCCTTAGTCAGCAGAGCCCACCACTAGTTTCTTTACCATACGGTACACTAGGCCTAAAGTTACGAAGTCGGTTCTGCATCGCTTACCTGCTATCGGTTAATCACTAGTTACAGAGCTGGTTCTACATTACTTACCTGTAATAAGTTAATAGCTATATATCGGTAGTTACGAAGCTGGTTTTACATCACTTACTCATAACAAATCACGGAGTTGGTTCTACATCATTTACCCATGACTAGTTAACCACTATTTACGGAGTTGGTTCTACATCGCTTACCTGTAATAGGTTAACCACTATAAATACACTAGTATAATAACATGTGTAAAGCCTACCGGTGTACCATAGGCAAAAGCAACTCTTACATTTTATTTTCTAAATCAAGTATGGGAGGATTCATAAGTGAATTATGTCAATGTAACTCCTAATCATATAAAATTTAACTTTCAAATTACAACTCATTTATTACCTAAGCATACACTTATGCTAGCAATATTCACTTGTAAAATATGTTTTGCATAAAAATCAATATAAATATTCACTTCATGATCAAATGAAAACCAATTACATAAACTTAATTTATCGAATACTCATATGTCATCAATTCTTTTACAAAGAATTAAGTCATATAAAACAATTAACATACACTCACAGTTTTGCGAACTTATCTCCAAGCACACTCATGCGTTCGGTGACTTTCCTTTACCTACACAAAACGCATTTCGCTTAGGCATTTAATTCCAAATAAAAATAAAGCATTAAAACTATATATTCAGTTTAACTAAATTCGAGATTTGTATCTAATTGTGTAACACGTATGCGAATCATATTTCTGCTTACTTTCGTAAGCTAACCTATTGGTCATCGTTTCCAAATCTAACTTCAAAAGTCACTTAAGTACCATATTTTATCCATTATAAACCATATTTTATCCATTCTAACTTACCAATTCCTTCAAAACACAATCTCACCCAATTTAATTTATCATATCACAATCATACATGATGAGTCACGGCTATGACCCACGTCCAAAATCCATAACTCCATTTATTCCTTAATTTTCTCATAGTAAACGTTCAAATTATGTTTTGAGGTCTTCTACACATTTGTTCCCTTTTGTCTCTAGTTTCTATATTATGAAAAATCATGCCATTTAAACTTCTAAATCATGGAAAATGTACCAAATATCACAAGTTGTTTCAACAAAGGGGTAGTATCAGGTTACAACTTTCGATCTCCAATTTCAATATCATTCATCCCAAATTAGGTTTAGGTCTATATCTAGATATTTTAGGAATATGTCTTAAGTTTCAGATCCAATTAAAATCACTCAATTTTAAGGTCTATAGGCTGAGTCATGGCTAAAACATTGTCACTACATTGTCACTAGTTTAAGTTACCCTAAGACAGAATCCCACTACACATTCCTCTTTGGTTATATTCAACTAATTCTACACAAAGAAACATTAAAGTAATACCAAGAAAACATTGATCTTAAACACCTCCATCCCACTGAAAAAAAACCCATAAAAATTAGAAATTTAAGCTAGGAAACTTACCACTTGTTCCTCAAATCTTTTGAGTATTTGATGAATACTTCAAAATTGCTCCAAAATCACCATCAAATTCCATAAAAAATGACTACACTCTTCTTCCTCTCTCCCTGGCCGATGTTCACCCTTGACTTCTCTTCTTTTCCCTTTCTTTTTTCGTCTTTCACGTTACTCTTTCATTAATCTTACGTTTATGTTAAAAGAAAGAAGCAAAATGTCTTAAGTTTTGCTTTTTTATATTCATTTAATGGATTACACATGTAACCTTCCTATTTGTCATCACTAATGACTCATCAAACACATGTCATCATCTCATTGTCATCTCTAATGACTCATCAAACCACTAATATCATGTAAAAAGACCAAATTGCCCTTAATTAGTACAAAAGAACAAATTACCCTTTAATGAATTTAATTGACCAACTAACTGAATTAAATCTAGAAAACATTCCACAACCGTCTTATTTTTAAATTGACCATGAAATACTCTAACTAGGGTCAATATTTATTGATTGGATGCTTTTCAAAATTTTGAATGGGTTTAAAATCATCAATACCCATTATTTTCCAAAAAGGGCATTTTAGTCTAATAATTTCGGATTACCAAAATTCTATTTAAACAACCTCAGTTTTGACTTATTTCAATTCCTATGGGCTCCAATCCTAATTATGGAGCTTTTCATCGTATTTTGAATTATTTGGTAACTTTTCAGTTGCTCAAAAGAATTTTCGGATTGAATCAAAGAATCACTAAATGTCACTGAAATCATCCAAATTTTATTCAAAAGTATCACCTAAATCTTCAAAGCACATTTCGGGGCTTTTAAAGCTCGTTTGGAATCATTCCATAGCTTTTTAAAGTTTTCAAAAAAATTTAAGAAATTTCAGTCGAGTCCAAAGCCATCTCTGGTTTTCCGAGATCTCTGTTATAACCTCAATAATATATTTAAACGCTTAGATTACTCTAGTACACCATAAATAGAATATACTCTATAAAATGCATGCACAACACATTACACAGTACAATAATCGAACTAGGATATTACTCTATGTGTGTGTGTGTGTGTGTGTGTACTTTTTTTCCAAAATTTAACAATCAATAAATCTTAAAGAAAACACTTCTAATTTTTCTAATGAATGAGATACAATAATTAATTAAATAATTTATTTAACTTTAATAAAGACTTCTAACTAAATGTAATATATTTTAAATATTATTTTTAGTCAATGATGCATGATTCTTGATTTAAATTTTTTTATTAAAAATTTATACATCATTAAATATTTTCATTTGATGTAAAATGCAAGTTTTTATATTTATCTTATTAACATAACATTTAATGATAAAAATCTAAATTAAGCTCAATTTTATTCATTTCTTTAACTATTTGGTACAGTTGTATGTATAATGTACCATAATTTAATAACTAAAAATATTATATTTATAAGAAGATTATCATAATTATTCCACTTGTTAAAAGTTTATACTCACAAAAATATTAAGTTTTTACCATACAATCAATATATAATATAAAATTTAAAAAGTAATATGTACTTTAAGAAGAGAATTTGACTTACAAATATATATTACGTATTAATTTATATTCATGTTATAGTTATGTAAAAAACAACTTTATTATTTTTTACATCTTACCGATTTGTATATTTATCGTGCATAGAAATACAATTACATAGGAAATATTTAAATACACATTTGTTATCCGTATGCATATCAAATGGAAACAATATCTTAATTGTAATATCCCGTCTTTTAAATTGTTGAAGGGTTAAAGTGTTAAACTACTGGTTCACATAAGTGGCATCATATAGAATGCATTTGGTACATTTAAGACATAACTTTATGATTGTATTCATATGCATAATAATAACATAAACACATAAATTATAATTTAGAAAATAATGCAAAGATAGTATATGCACTCAATTGACATATTCTGGGGTACGGAACTAAAATGGATGTGATATGAATGTGTATTTCCAATGTCTTGTATTTTGAATAACCAATAACAAGAATTGATGGATTATAGTTAGTAAATTGAAATTAATCGTTACAAATGGGAGATTGATGAAGTGATATGTGCATCTATTCTAGGAAAAATGTTAAATGGTAAGATAAATTGATATATGAAAATTTAGGGTGACTAGACCTATAAAATAGTGACACATGGCATTAGTAATAGAGTGACTGGCTTGAATAAATATGTGACAAATGCTGGTATAATTGGGTGACAAATGGCTTAGGGAGATATGAGACAAATGGACTAGTTATGGAGTGACATTTGGTAGTTGAAGAAGAAGACATGTAGCATGACTCTTTTCATGACAAGTGTCTTAATACTTGCCACACACTTGCAACCCACGACACCAACACTTATGTATGGTTATCTTTTCTCTTGTTTCTACCATCTTCCTTCTCCTTCTTCCTCCCTCTCACCACCGAAACTCACTTCTCCTTCATAGCTTTGATTCTCTGCCTGAATTCTGTTTAGTTCTTCCCTCGAATTTGAGATGATCTTGCATGCGTGGAGAGTTAAGTTAGACTTGATGAATTGAAGTGGAACCTGAGATAAATAAGTAAGTAAAGTAATGATCTTTATAGCATGTTATAATAGAAATATTATGATAATTGAATTGGGATGGATTGTATATGATGTTAATGATGAAGTATGCTAGAATATAATGGATAAACATGGATACTTTTATGTCTTGTTCCTGATGTATAAAAACCGTAGATTATAGGTTGTTATATGGATAAATTGGTTTGAGATTTGAAGTGTAATGAGGGTGAATTTATGTTTAAGAAAGGTGCTAGTGTAGTATTCATAAAATGGGAAAGAACTAGGACTCCATGTATGATAGTGAATGATAGTTCTATTTTGTGTTGATGCATGAAAAATAAATAATTTATGAGCTACGAATTGAATGATTTTAAGTTGGAACTGGATATGAAATTGATGTGGAATTGAAGTAGAATTAAGGTATAAGTGAGGTATAATTAATGGACTTAAAGGTGTTAAAATCTAGAAAAAAATTGAAGGAAAAGGGTGATGAACCTTCAATTCACTCATCCCACAATCATGGAAGCTACATTAGCTTCTTCCCACGATTGTGGGTAATGCTTTGAGGTGAGAAAATTTTGTTTTGTGTAATTATTGAACCAACTAGGGATAAGTTACTTTACATTGGTGTATTTAGATTTGATTGAGGCTTGAAATGAACTTAGATAGTTGCTTGATTAATTGGTTAAGGGTTTGATAAGTCTAGGATGTTAATTGATGTTATAAGTTAAGGAATGGATTGTTTGAGATCAAGGTATCTAAATCTAGAATTTATAAGTTATTAATGGAAGGAAGGTGTTCTTATGAATGTAAATGTGATCTAAAGGATTTGAGTAATGTGAATTAGGTATGATTGAATGAGAATTAGGAAATTGTGTGAATATTTATATAATGCCAGAAAAGGGATTGGTGAATGTATGATTGATGAATTGAGAGTAATCAAGTTTATTTAAGGCATAAATCTAATTACCAATTAGTTATATTCAAGCTATAATGTATGAATGTCAAGATTTGTAAATAAGGATACATACATGAAAAAGTTATATTCAAGCTATAATGTATGAATGTCAAGATTTGTAAATAAGGATACATACCTGAAAAAGTTAATTGAGCATGCATTGAACATGACACAAATACATCTAACTGATTGAATATTCGTTAGATTGAACAACTTAATGATGTGTGAAATATGTGTGTATTGCATGATGATAGACGTACAAGTTGATCATCCACAGCCAAAAATTTCTAGATTGTTAAGGCAATAGCATATCTGGAGCATACTGTTTGTCAACCCAGATGTGTAAATTCCAATTATATGTGCCTCTGTTTGAATCGTATGTGTAATGAGTTAACCTAGATGTTTTCTCACTATGAATGAATTGTTTTTTGTTAAATTTTAATTATTGAACTGATATTTATATGATTTTCTTGATTCCAGACATTGTTGGTCCAAGGAGTTTAGTATTCGAGATTGTATCAAAAGTGCTTTCTAATTGTACATAAATATGGAAAATATGTACTCAATTGAATGTTGAATGCCAGACTCCGAGAATGTGATAAATGACTGAGCACATTAAATGAAAGGCATTGATAGTATAATATGTTAATTAATGCATTCCATCACGTTGATATGCATGATTAGATAAAAGAGTTGTGACCGAAGTAATCAATGTGAAAAAAAGTTTTAAGCTTAGAAATGTACACAAAAGAGCCTTAGGCTCAATTATCAATGAGCCTGATATTCACAATGTATACGAGACTATAAATAGGCACTCGGGCACAACAAAGTAAAAATGGATGGAGTCATATGTGCATTTGCATCTACGACTTGATATGTATCATATGGATGATTGAAATGAATTCTTGGATTGTTCTGAAATAGTGAAGTGAAATGTTGTATACAAGTTGTGCTTGTAAGGCATGATAAATTATAATGTGGTATTCAATATTGGATGATATGATTTGCTTGTGATTTAGATTATGATTTTTCTTGTGTTTTAACATGAGTAAGCACATCGATGATGGTTCACTAACTGAGTTTGCAAACTCGTCAAATTTGCAACATTGCTTTTCAGGTCCAAAAGAGATCTAGCTAGTCTAGTTGAAGTATAACTACTCATTTGGACATAGGTCAGTGTCAGGATCAGTTGCACCTACAATTATTTTAGTTAGTTTGTATCAAGGATCGCATCTCTCAACTGTTGTACATTGTACATGTGAAATTCGAAGTGTAATGACAATTACAACCCTATATGTTCATGAATGAAATTGGAATGAAATGACTATTGAAATGCTAGCAATATATGTGATTCCTTTAATGAATTGATTTTATCGTCTTAACATGTCATTCTCGTAGAGTATGTTCTTAAATACTCATCGATACATTCAGGCATATGGGAGTGGTATGTTACATTTTAGTATCAGAGCCTAGGTTTAGCATCTTATATGAGCATTTATCATAATATATGTCAAGTTACATGCATTTAACTATGTCATAGCATGCAGAGGCAACTGATCCCCAGTCTTAGTTTCATTTTAATAAGTCACACGCATAAACATTCTTTAAGAGTCTGAATTGTTAGAATCGATAAGAAGAATGATGATATGTTAGTAAAGACTATATGATTGATTATTTATTATAAGTATAGGAGACATTACATGGTTTGAGATGTTAAACCTAGATTCAATGTATTCGTATTCATGCCTATATTATTGAATATGACATCAGAATTGAGCTGTGGTTGTATACATTGGAATTGATATGGATGTGAATATGTTTTCGTGGATCAACTGAGAGATATTGGTAAAAATGATAAGATTTAAACTGTACAAGCAATGTTAGAAGAAAACTAAAATTTACTATTATCCTGAAAGGTTGAACTTAAAACTGGAATGGTTGTATAATTATCGTGTTAAGATCTTATGATTTAGTATAAGGTTATATCAGTGGATTTAAGATCAAATTTTCATAATAGTTATGTATCTTATATTTCTAAATTAATTGAGAGCATACTTAAGTAAGATGAAATAAATGATAGTGACATATGTAGAAGTTCTCAATGTTAAGTTGATCAATTGTTATGAGTGCACATCTGATGATGTGGTTATCTTAACGAATGATGTTACTGAGCACATAGGTATTATACGTTGGATATGGTTCAGGGAGTGATTTATGACATATTGAAAGCTCTTAAGTCTTAGTCCCTATAAGTAAAATTTTGAGATGACTCAGAGTAGTGCAATGGAAGCTTGAATTTATATGGATATATAGAAATGGTAATTACCCACAAGGAATTGCATGGTATGCATTTGGCTCCCACTAGTTTCAAATAATCCATAGCCCTTACTATAAATCCAAAAAAATTATGACAAGGTGTCCTAATGGGTCGATATCGGACATTACTAAAAATGACCTTGGGTTTACCCAATAAGCTACCTTAGGTCAATCGGCAGGTATCGGTCATGTCAATTGCATTATTGATGCAACTATCATCTAGTGCTATCAACTCGTGATGTATCCACACACATTGGGTTATCAACTCTTGATGCACGTACATCTAATGAATACTACCCAATTGTGCCTCTATCTACACTGATCTTGAGTTTACTCAACAAATAAACGCTTCTAGTGAAAACCGACCTATTAATCTGAAAATCTTATTTCCATGGTTTGAATATATCCATATAAAGCGGGCTTGGGTTTAACCAACAACCCTAACTCTAAAAGAATTATAGTTCTCCCTATATTAATGGAAGGTGTTAGTTTTCATATTATGTGTGAGGGATTTCATACTTTAGTCTCATCTAAGTTTTAGGATTATGCTCACAATGACTTAGGAATGATTTATGACGTTTCATTAATCACATTGAATCTATATCTATAATCATCCATCATCCCACCTAACCAATCCTAGAATGCATTCTTTAATGCAACCATCTCACAAGTTTTCCTATATAGGTTGTAACATGTTATGCATCTAAAGATCTAATGTTTGATTCAGCTCTGGAACCGAATTGCTTTCTAAGGTTGACATTGGCTAATTTATCAATCCGTACGTTTTCAATTACAATTTAAAATACCAATATACCAATTGTAATACCTCTACTATGATGTACTAATTAAACACTTTAATTGTATTAAGCTTGCCATATCTAGTCATACGAGATATGAAATACTTGAAATAAATTAATACGATATTCTTCTCTTAGATTTCCAAATAATTTGAGAACATCAAACTATCACCCTAAGTATCTCTAGGTAGTCTCTACTTCACCAAGAATACTTCAGCACTTGTCACATAACTAGTGACGGCTAAAACAATCAAAACAACTGAATATTCTAATGAGATGTTAATATGACATATTTGACATTCGATTTTTTTTTTGAAAACCTAGTTTCAAGCAAATCAGTTTGGAATGCATACAATATCAAAGTAACAAATTTCTGATCACATAAAAAATGATCCAAGGCATTGAAACCAAGAAAACACACAATCAACACAGACATTCCCAACAGCACACAAGAAATTCTCAAATAAATATCCATTCACCTAAAAAAAAAATCATCTTCATAGATATTCATAGATATCTTAGAAAGAGGTTGTGAAAGAAAATCCCATATAGAATTTATTCTCGAATTTGCAAGCATGCTTGTTCATGTAATGTGCATAAACACAACAACTAGAACAGTAGGGAATTAATTAGCAAAAATATATCAAATCACATTTGTAAATTTTTTCCTTCCACAGACACATTTAGAACCATCTCATAAGCAAATCTGGGCAAGAAAATTTCGAAAAAAATATCTCTATACTGATTTCGAATTCAAAACAATCAGAATGCATAACTATCACAACCAATCGACAACATCACACATGTTATGGTTTCTCCTTTATCAGGACACAAGTGGCTCTGATACCACTGTAAGAAAATCCCGGTACGAGTATCATATACACGAGGTGCAGAAAGCAAAAAAAAATTATTCCAGGACTTTCCCAGATTCCAGGATCTATGTGCCTATACAAGGAAATACCATAAAACCTAGCTAAATATTCTCAATTCTCTTTCATGTTCATAACATATATATATAGGAATTTATGGAATTTACATAAATCAATCATTCATATAATAACCATGTACCTTGTGTGTAGTCTCCTTCGCTCTTCGATCTTCTACTCGTCGGGTTATCGCAAACCACAATGACCAAAACAGATCATCTCCAACAGTATCCACACAGAGATCGGAGAAACTAATTGAATCAAACTCTTTAATCCGGAAATGGATACAATAAATACAAGAGCGTTAGCTCTCTTCTTTGTTCTAAGGAGAGCAAAAATGTGAAGGAGAGGAAAAAGATAAGAAAGATGATAAGAGAATCGTGAAGATGACTTTTAAAACTTGTAAAACAATTTTACACGATCATCATCCTTTATTTGCGTTCATTATTTTTGTCTTTATCATTTAAAGAAAAATGCAATAAGATAAAAATGCAACACTGTTAAAACACCTTACGAATCCTCCGAATCACTCTTATGCGTGACCCATTAGGTTCCCGATTATATTGGCTACTTAGATTAACACTTAATCCCAGCAAGTCATGAGTGGCGTCTACCAACATATCACAACCTTCAATTGACCAAAAAGTAAGTGCTTTGACGAACGAACCCGTGCTCATCGCAAACCATCTCACGAACCCTCCCATAGACAATTGTCACGCAATTCATTCTTTCACCATGCTATACCCAACTTGTTATGAGTATGGGCAAAGTATCAAATCTCACTAGACTGACTACGTCAAATGTAGTCCAAGTGATATCAGTTCTCGTCCTGGGACTCATTACTCTACATGTCAATTCTTTATGACATATGTACTCAGGCTAAAGATTTCTAAGTAATGATCCCGACAAAAGGCTGTGGGTATCATCTTCTGCTATCACAGAAGTGATGAATCCTCTATTGGCTACTTAATTACCTTCGAATACCTCAAGTTGTATCCAATCACCACCTATGAGCAACCTCTGCAAGGCAACAAAGAATGGAGTCAAAGTATAGAATTAATATCCAAGATATCCTTGAGTACCTCAAATCTAAGGATACTTGCATCATTGCTATGATAAAATTATCACTGACATTAGAATAGAAAATCCATATAATGATCTCATAGTAGGTCATCTAATGTACTTACTACCTCTAGTAAGTATCCACATCTTAACTCTAAACGTCTCATGTTTACAATTTTTGAGATCTACTACTTAATCAAATAAAGGAGTTTGACATGTATTAGTCTATTCGGATTAACAATGTTCAATCTCATTAATCCTATGACTAGGGATAATTTGGATACTGACATAATTGAACATAATAGGAATCTCAGTAGTAAGATCATATCATGATTTCCTTCATGCTATGTCATATATCATGGACTTCATTAATTTGCTTATAGATTAATATCAGTTCATAAAGAATGAACACCAAATTAATGAAATATGCCTTTCTTTATTATTGAAAATAAAGTTTGTGCACAACTTTGTACAAAACGTGCTAAATGTGATTGCCTTTAGGGCACTACTCTAACATGTAGGTGGTAGAAGCCTTCACACAAAACATCATCAAGTTACATGGGGTCCTGCATTCAATTGTGAGCAATGCAGGTAAAGTTTTCCTTAACCATTTAGGGATCTTTAGGCTACAAGGCACGCAGTTTAGGAAGTATCACCTATCATCCACATACGCATGGACAAACCAAGGTGGTAAATCAGTGTTTGGAGACTTATTTTAGACGTTTTGCTAATGCCCAACCTCATGGTTGGTATAAATGGTTGGCTTGGGCAGAGTTATGGTTTAATACCACTTTTTATATTTCTATTAAATTTACTCTATTCCGGGTTGTTTATGGGCATGACCCTTCATGTATAGTGCGTTATGGTAATGAGAGAACCATGAATTCTAAGGTTGATATCCAATTATGGGAAAGAGATGTTATGCTTGATGAGATCAAGGAACATTTGGCCATATCTCATAATAAAATGAAGAAAGTGGCAGATGCGAAATGATGAGAAATCAATTTCAATATTAGGGACTTGGTGTACCTAAAGCTCCAACCATATTGCCACAAATCATTCATTAAAAGACTGAATAGAAAATTGTCACCTCGCTTTTTTAGACCTTATACTATTCTACAGCGGGTTGGGAAGGTAGCTTATAAGTTGGATTTGCTTCCAACAACTTCTATCCATCCTATTTTCCATGTCTTCCAATTGAAGTCAACTATTGGTGATGCAACTCTATGCCAAGATTTTCCACGTATGCTCACTGTTGATTTTGAATGGAGAGTTGAGTCTTTTCAGGTGCTAAATATTTGACCTGCTAGCAATGATCTTTGTCTTGAGGTGCTGATTCAATGGAAAGATTCACTAACCTTTAAGTCAACTTGGGAGTCTTATGAGTTGGTTCTCCAGCAATTCCCTAACTTTAACCTTAAGGGCAAGGTCAAACTTTTGAATGAGGGGGTTGTTGATAAGTCTCCAACATTGGTGACATATACAAGAAGAAGAAAAAAAAGTCGGTCGTTAAATTTACCAACGCCCTTATTAACGACGCCTTTATCTGTTGGTAATTTTTTTACTGACAGAATACAAGAATTTTTTGTCAGTCGGTAATCTATAAATTTCTTGTTGTACAAAGCATGGAGAGTGCCTGATGTTGATGGGAGCGTTGCTGGAACTCCATGATAATTACAGTAGCTTATCAATAAGCATAGGGTGTGTGTGTGAGAGAGAGGATGCATGCATGTGAGGAGGCTCCCCAATAGTGGGCCCATTTTATTCATCTGATAAAAAGTTGTTTTATAGAGAGAAATTGTATGGAGAGCTAGTAGTCTCTCGAATCACTACTCTACCAATCTATTTTACATCAATACAATTTTATCAAATTCCTTTCGCCAATTTTGTTACCGTTACTATTCTTGCTTCTAAGTCTTGAGCTATTGTGAACCTGAGAATCCACCATAATGATGAATTTCAATCAAATTTTACCATCTTTAGAAGGTATTCTTCAATCATATGTGGTTCAGTCTGGTTCTGGCAGAGCTGAACGTTGTCGTTTGGGTCCATGGAGTTGATTGCTTCTCGTGGGAGCTTCGGTGTGAAGGTTCTTTCAAAACAAAGAAGGCACGTCGGGGATTGTTTCCCGATAAGCCCCTCCGACGCTCAAGTTAGTCTTTGGTGAAGGTGGGATCGTCGTAAGCGAAAAGAATTAGGGTTATGATTACGTACCTCTATTATGGCAGAATTATACCTTATATATGGAGTATTGGCTAGGTTTAAGTCTTTACGTATACATGGGAGACTTCCACCTGCGGATGGGCCATGGATGCGTGGATTGGGCCTGGCGTAGCCGGCAAGTATGAGACTAATCTTTGAAGAATAGACCGATGGGCCCTTGGGTTGTTATGTATGGATTTGGGCCCAGCATGATCGACCCGACTATAAGCCCCCTACTCCTCCAGTCTGAGCAAGGAGAAGAGTCGGAGGAGTATGTGAGGGTCTTGTAGCTCGTCAGCGGGACAGCTCGGGGTAGGCCAGATCAGTCGGATATTGGAGTTGCAGCTCGTCTATGGGACAACTTAGGGTAGGCCCGATCGATGAGCTGAGTGTCCCAATCGGTTGGCATTGGCATTTATTGCATGATAGCTCGCGCCAAAGCAGATCGGGTGGTCATCATTAGTGAGCGCGTGAAGGTACTTGAAGCATTTATCGTTGACGGCGCGTGCCCTCTGACAGCTTTTCAGAATCTGAAACGTATCACCCTCGTAACCGTTGTGCAGCTGTCACGTACATCCTTTCACTTGTCGCGCTGCTCTGGATTTCGAACAACCCTAATTTACCTCGGCTCAGATTTTGCCACGTGCCTTCGCTTGGCTCGGATTTTCTCCATGTGTCTAGCTTTGATTGGACTCAGGATCAACAGACTGTGAATTTTCTTCACGCTGGTTTCGTTTTCTTACTTTCACTCTACTTTCACTTGCCCTTTCTTGCTCTCAGTTCTCGGAAATTTCTTTCAACCGTCGTCCGATTTCCTAACTTCAGATCACTAAATAGGTACGTCCTTTTTCCTCGTCTCCTCTTCTAAAATTTTTTTTTCAAGAGTTTCTTGCTAGCAAGCATGTCGACGGCTAGTTCTAGGAGTATGGTGGAAGGTGTTGGGAAAATTTTGACGAAAGAGCGGAAGGATGGGTTGGTCGTCGAGAAGTCGCCAAGAAATGAGTCGACGATGACCGCCCAGGAGCTGAAACGGTCAGTCATCAAGAATAATATCCCTATGACTTGGGGGCCTAGGTTGGCCTTAGGGAACGAGCAAATTCACAGCAACTTAAGTGAGTATTTCGCTGTTTCTGATAGTTTTTTCTTAGTGAGCGGTATGAGGCTTCCATACCCCCCGATTGTTAATGAGGTGTGCGCTACTTATCAGCTGATGCCGAGCCAAATTCCTCCGAACGGTTGGAGGTTTATCAATGGGTTGGCTTTGCTGTGCCATCAGTTCGGCTGCCCTCCTTCGAACGACATCCTGCATCACTTTCTGAGGATGAACCAGAGTCCAAACTCTGGGGCCGGGGTCCCTTCCTTGTTGTACAGAGATACCCGGTATCGTCCGACCGGGACGGCCTCGAAGATCTCCTCTTGGCAGACCGAGTATTTCTTTGTGAAACCCCCAGGATCCTCCTTTGAGTACCGATCATGGAGGTAACCTTTAGCCGAGCAGTGGAACGTCACGTCGAGCGTGTCCCTGAGTAGAAAAGAGTGGGAGGTGGTCGGGCGCATAAAAGAGCGCAGCCGATACGACTTCGCTCGGCTCGTCCAGGGATATTTCGGGGGGGTGGCGTCGGTCGATTCCTTTCTAATCGACCCCCTGCCACGAATTAGTGGGCTAGGAGAGGAATCCGCCTCGTCTGGTTGACCCCTCGTGGTTGGATTACTTGCTATCTTTTTTAAGTATTGGTTTCGCTTTCTGACTCGTTTTATTATTGTGCAGCTATGGTGAGGATAGAAGATTTCCCCGAGTCCTCCCGACCCTCTAAGTTTAAGAAGCCGGCCGAACAGAGGAAAAAGAGAAAAGAGGCGGAGATTGGTGAAGGCGTCACTCTGCCAGTGGAGCCAGACCGTTCCACAATGTCGCCGGTTCCTCCGCCTGCTAAAGATCGTCCTGTTGTGTCGGTGTCGTTGCCGATCGTGCCAACTAGCGCGGGTCGAGCGGGTTGGGCAGAGGAGGAGGAGGAGGAGGAAGTGGAGCCTCCTCTTAAGAGGAAGAGATTGATCCGGCTTGGTGATCTACCATCCGACCCTTCTGGTCAAGGCGGGAAAGATAAGAAGAAAAAAGGCAAGGGGAAAGGGTGAGTAGCTAACGTCGGGCAGTGGGAGTCTGGGATCAAGTTGGCTAAGACTGCCTCGATCGGGGACCTCGAGGTGTCCTGCCATATTGCTGAGAGAATTACTCCCCCCGTGGACGAACGGTTCATCGATAAGCTGGGCAATCAGGATTTGGGGCCCCAACTTATTCGTAGCTGTGTAAGGAGCCTGGCGATGTCCAACGTGATACACCAAAGTATGAGGGCTCTAGATCGGGAAGTCCAGGACCTCTATGAGCAAGTGAAGGCTTTGAGGGACAAGCTTTCAGAGGTCAAGAAGGGGAGAGACCTTTTCCAAGCTCAAAACTCTTCCTTGGAGGAGGAGAAGAAATCCCGGGAGGAAGCGATGGGCATCCTGAGGGCTCAACTGGACACGGGGGAGGAGGAGAGGAGCCAGCTGGTTGTAGAAAATGACAAGCTGAAGAAGGTGGTGGAGAA
>JANZLF010000002.1:16635637-16654020 GCA_026546835.1 Erythroxylum foetidum
TAATCAATAGGATCATATTTCATCTTCTTGTTTGGCAACCTAAAACAAAACATTAATGGTAAGTTCAAATATAACTACGTTAGATATTGCAAACAATAATAATAGGTTAATAACGTTTAACTAAAAGTAGAAAACGATAATACCGATTCTTCAAATGCAAGTTGTAAGTGACATAAACATGATCACATAGCCTTTGATGCTCCAATTTATTTATCTTCTTTGTGTGAATGCGTTCAAAAAAGCTCCAATTTCTCTCGCAACCAAAAAAGGAAGATGTTTGGCTAAGAATACGAATAGCCAACTTTTGCGATGTTAGAGCACTACCCCCATACAATCGCCACCATTCATCTACAAAAAATTTGAAATTATCAAACAACAAAATACTCATAGATAATAAACATTAAAATTATTAAAGAATATAATTAAAAATTAAAAATTAAAAATTATTATATTAGTATTAATATAATAGTTACCAGGGCGTAAGGTGTTTAGCTTTAACACCTTGAGAGTGCTTTCTCGACTAGAAGTTCCATGGCGATCACGATAAATTTGAACCTCTTGAATGCCTTTCAACAAGTCAGCACAAAAACTTTTTATATCAAGCATATCAAGAAGAGCAGATGCAATACTATTTTCTTACGATAGTCTTCAGCATAAAAGAAATTAGGATTCAAAAAATATGCTACAGCATGAAGATTAAGTTTTAAGTGCCTATCCCATCGAGCCTTGATGATATCGGTGTAAATCTTATATAATTGGTGGCTTCTATTTAAAGATCTCCTTCACTGCATTTTTTTCCTAATCATGCCCTCATAAACATAACCCAAAGAAGGTTTTTTGTCCGCATCGACAATTCTCAAAAATCGAATGATAGGAGCCATAGCTTTCACCATGATCAAGCAATCATTCCAAAACTTGCTATCTAACAAAATAGAACTAACAGATTTTCCTGTTGTAGTCTTTGCCAATCTATGACTAGTAAAGTGCTTATCAATAACCAAAGCTTGTAAGTCAAGCTTATGATCATAAACACTTTTCAAAGTAATAAAAGTAGTGACAAATCGAGTTACCCCTAGATGCACTATCTCTCTGTAACCTTCCTTTTTTCTTAGCAAAGATAAGAAGATTATATATTTGTACACAAAAGAAGTTACCTTTGAAGCCTTTGAAATAAGTTCTATAACGTGAGGCATATTACCAATATCCTTTAGAAGGAAACAATATACAGCACAAGGTGATCAAAAAATATGCTTATAGCATTCATGTACCAATTTTCCAGTTGCTACATAATTTGCTGCATTATCTGTCACTATATGAACAACATTATCTGCTTTAACCCACTCAATAACTTCATAAATAAATTAAATAATGATCTCGCATCTTTTACCATATCTAAAGCATCAACAAATTTCACAAATGTTATACTTGTAAAAAAGTAAACAAAGTTAAAAAGCTTAACTTGTATAATAACAAACAAAATTCAAAATATTATACCTACTAGACAATAAACTAGAAAGTTGATCAAAGTTCTTTGTCTTAGATCACTCCACCCATCTGTCATAATTGCACAACCTGTTTTAGCCCAATTTTCTCTATTTTTATCAACAAGTAGCTGACATTCTCTATTACAATCTCGTAACAAATTAACCCTTAAATTATAATATGATGGACCTTTAAAGTAAGGAGAGTAAATTGCATTGAAAGGAATACAAGTATCAAAAATCCATCTAGCAATTGCAATATGTGCCTTGTGAATTGCTTCCTTACTAGATAACACACCTCTCAAACTTAGTTGAGACCCCTGGAGTTGTCCTTGGAGCAAAATATGAATATCTTTCCATATCAACAACTTTCCTTTTCTCTTTGCGTTTACCAAGTGCTTGTCTCTTAGTTGAACACGCTTGTTGTAATTCTTGAATTTCCTCTTGAGATTCAGGTTGATTACCATATGCTTTATTCAAATCCTCATTTTGCTTCTTTTGTTGCACTTGCTTTAGTGACTCTAACATTTTTTGACGGACATCATGACTAACCTTTTTACAAGAACTTGTTTGATCAAGTACACCAGTAAGATATTGTTTCATCCTATTTATGCCACCTCCTCTAAAAAATAATGAGCAATGTAGACAAGTAAATATATTAGTAGCACCCTCTTTATGCAAAGAAAAATGCTCCCATGTAGGATCGGATGTTCGGTGATGTGAATTAAATGAGTTCACTGTGGATTGCTGTCCGGATGATTATGTGTTAGGATTAGGAGTATTCGAATCATTTGGAGTACTAATCTCATTAGGAATATCCATGTTTCTAAATTCTTAACTTCCTATAAAAAAATTACACAAAATTTTATAATGTCATATTCCTATATAGGATTAAATCTCTCTAATCACAAATTTTTTAGCAAGACCAGTAACTAGATAATAGATTATGTACCAAACTAGCTTTTATATAGGTAAGTTACTCACAGCAAGCTATTAGGTGATACAAATTATAGCAAGTAAATTCTTACATCTAATGATCTAATTAAGAAAAACCTAGAAAAATACAAAAAAAGAAAAAATATGTGATTTTAAAAAAACTTGTCCATAATTAGAATTAAATAAATTCCATAATCAGATTTAAACAAAGAATGACCAAAATTTGGACCATTCTTTGAAAAAAATGTTATTAGATAAAGGCATAAAGCAATAAAATTTGCTAAATTTACATAGAAATTTAGATAGTACCATATGAATTTTGTTTCTTTCTAATCATTAATATTGTTGTTTGCACGTAGGAAAGGGAGTCTGCATAACACAAGTTTGACAAGACTAGTCTAGTAAATAAAAAGAACATAATAATAGTAAAGATTGAAAAGTTAAGTCAAAAGAGAAATGAAAGATAGTTTTAAGAATTATTAATCAAATTCAAAGCTTGAATATAGAAACAGATGCAAAAATTGATATCCAGAGACATAGCCAAAGAGAAAGAGAGAGACGTGAGAGAGAGATAATGAATCTCAAAAGAAATGAACCACATTCCTAGGAGAAGCACAGGAAAGATAAACACAAACTTATTAAGAGAAAGAGATAGGTGTGAGAGAGAGATAAAGAAATAGAGACTTGACCTACTAAGATGAAGAGTGAACTGTGGCAGTGGCTAAGATGAGGCTTGAGAGAGAGCGGCAGCATCTTGCTTCTGTTCGTAGTTCCTTCTAAGTTTTGAAATTTTGATTTTTAGCCTTTTACTTTCTAAAATAAAGAAATTTTAAATGAACCGGCTTATCTTTTCTTACACTAGTTTGGAGGTTTTTATTAGTCCGACCGCAAAATAAACAGGCCATTCACTCATAAAAAATAAGAGCTAAACCAAACCGTTTCATGCTCCGATTCACCGATTCTCCTATCCGAATGATTGGTTCGGTTCGATTTTTAAAACACTGCCTATATCTCAAAGCAAGCAGGCCTAATATTTTGTTTGCTATGATTGTGCTCTCTAGGTTCATGCATTCACCTAGAGACACTCATTTTGTAGCTACAAAATGAGTGCTAAGATACGTCAAAGGCACTAGAACACTTGGAATTCTCTTTCCAACATCTACAGAAAAGACCTCGAAGCTAGTGAGCTACACTGACAGTGTTTGGCGTGGCTGCATTGATGATTCTAGAAGCACATCTGGATATTTATGCTCTTTAGGCACTTGTTTTTTCAGTTGGAGCTCAAAAAAATAGGAAACTTCAACTCAATCAACAGCATAAGCAGAATATTTTGTTGTTGCCTCTACTGTAAATCAAACTATTTGGTTAAGAAAGATGCTAAATGATTTAGGAAGTGAACAAACAAAAGCTACCAAGATCATATGTGACAATATTTTAGCAGTCTCAATCTTAAAAAATCCAATGTTTCACGGACGAACCAAACACATCAATATCAAGTTTCATTTCATCATAGAAGTTCAATAATCCAATGAAGTGATGCTTGTTCATTACTCATTAGAGAACCAACTGGTTGATATTTTCAGCAAGTCATTGCCAAAGGAAAGGTTCGAAGACCTGAGGCTAAGGATTGGTATTTGTCACCAAAATGTCAAGGAGGATTGTTAGACATTGGCATTTTAGTTCCAACATGGAAACTAACTGACCTTCAGTTAGTGTCAGTTTCTAGTTTTTTCTTTTATCAAATGCATAAGACTGTGTCAAAGTTTTTTTTTCTTGAATTAGTGGTTGTTATAGCTGTTAGTGGCGACATTTTCTCAATTTGTTTTAACCACTAAAGAGTAGTGGCTAGCTGATAAGAAATTTTGTTATTTTTCCTTGTACATAAAGGCTACAATCAATGAAATAATATATGATGGAATTTTAAACACTTTACCCCTTTTTTATTTCTACAGTTTGTTTCAACAGTGGTATCAAAGCTTTAGTTGATCTTACAGGACCAAAACTTTTTTAACCAACAAACCAATGGCATCCATCAGCCTCTCTTTAAACATTGATGTCATCTTCACCGATGGAAACTATCACAATTGGTTAGTGAAGATGTAGGCTTTTTTAGAAGCGTATGATTTATGGGAAATTGTGACAGAAAATAGGCCAATTCCTTCTCTATCAAGATATCTCACTATGGCTCAAATCAAGTTCAACAGTTAAGAGAAAGTAAAGAAGTCCAAAGCTAAGTCACTCATTCAGAATTCTATGGCAGATTATGTCTTCTACAGAATCATGGCTTGCAATACAACAAAGGAGGCTTGGGATAGGCTAAAGGAAGAATACCAACATAGTGACAGGACACGTTAAATGCAAGTGCTCATCCTAAAAAGAGAATTTGAGTCTCTGCGCATGCAAGAAGATAAAACTATTGGCAAGTATGTTGATCACATTTCTTTAATTGTCAATAACATTAGACTGCTCGGTGAGGATTTTTCAGAGAAAATAATTTTTGAAAAAGTTTTTGTAACTCTTCCTGAGAGGTTCAAGTCAAAAATCTCCTCTCTTGAAGAGTCCAAAGATCTCCTTAAGCACAAGAGCAAAGAAGGACTCTAAGGCAGGGTAGAGTCATTGAAGGTGATTTTTCTATGAAAAAACAATAACCTAAAAAAGGGAAGTTGCAGTTCAATAAAGAAACAAGAAAAAAATAAATGGTAGCAGCGGTAATGGTTCAAATCAGAATTCCTATCCACCTTGCAAGCAATACCAAAGAACCACACATCTAAATAAATTTTGTTGGAGAAGGCCTAATGCAGTGTGTGGCAACTGTAAACAGAAAGGGAACATATCAAAAATATGTAAATTCATTAACAAAGACTACAAACCCCCACAAGCACAATTGGCTTAAGCAACCCATGCTCAGAATGAGCAGTTCTTTGTAGCTTCTTGTTTCTCTACAAATGACATTACTGATGCTTGGCTAACTGATAGTGGTTATACACATCACTTGTGCAATGATGCTGAGGTGTTCAGGGTTCTTGACAAAACCTACAAATCCAAAGTTAAAGTGGGATACGGTGAGTTTGTGCAAGTCAAGGGCAAAGGTACAACGCTTGTTTCTATAACTTCAGGTATCAAAACTATTTTTGATGTCTTTTTCATACCTGAAATCAACCAAAATCTGCTAAGTGTTGGGCAAATGCTTAAGAAGAATTACTCACTGCATTTTGGGGATCACAAATGTATGATTTTTGATCCCTCTGGAGTTGAATTGCTCTCTGTCAAGATGAACAATAGAAGTTTTGCAGTAGCTTGGAAGAAAGTGACTGAGCATGCCTATATTGGTAATACATATTCAATTACAAATTTATGGCACAAAAGGCTTGGTCATTTCAATCACAGAAGCATTGCTGAGATGAACAAGAAGGGGCTAGTGGAAAACTTACCTAAAATTATATGTGATGCTCAAACTAGTGGAAACCATCAACATGGTAAGAAAACCAGACTACCATTTCAAGCTAATCAAGCATAGAAAGCCAACCAAAAACTCCAGCTTATACACACTGATGTATGTGGCCCAATGAAAACTGAGTCCTTGAGTAGCAAATACTTTCTCCTCATTATTGATGTCTGCACCAGAATGTGTTAGGTTTATTTCATTAAACTCAAAAGTGAAATCTTTAATCTCTTTAAACAGTTTAAAGCTTTAGTTGAGAATCAATGTAATATCAAAATTAAAGCAATAAGGTCTGACAATGGTGGAGAATACACTTCCAGTCAGTTTCTGGTTTTTGCGACAATGCAAGCATTAAACATCAATTGATCACACCATAGACACCAGAGCAAAATGGTGTGTTTGAAAGAAAGAACGGGACTGTAATGGAGATGGTTAGGTGTCTTCTCGTTAAGAAGCAGATACCAAATCAGTTCTGGGCAAAGGCAGTCAACACATCTATATATTTGTTAAACAGGTTGCCTACAAAAGCTCTAGAAAACAAGACTCTATACAAAGCCTAGAGTGGTGTTAAACTAGCAATAGACCATCTTTGAATATTTGGCAGCATATGTTACTTTCACATACTTGAACAAAGACGAAGTAAGCTGGACAATAAAGCACATAAAGGCATCTTCATGGCCTATGGATCATCTTCTAAAGGTTACATAATTTTCTGTTTAAAAATAGAATGTATAATGCTGAGCAGGGACATGAAGTTTGAAGAAACAACTGTGTGGGATTAGAAAAATTAGAAAAATTCTCAATTTGATGGCTTTCCAATACAACAACCTCAACTTGTTGAAGATGAACTGATAGAAGACTTACCAATAAGGGGCACCAGAACTCTGGAAGATGTCTATTAGAGGTGCAACTTGATGATCATAGAACCAACATGCTATGCTGAAGCACAAGACTCTCAAACATGGAGAAGAGCCATGCAAGCAGAAATGGACATGATCAACAAGAATGGAACTTGACAGCTTATTAACAGACCTGAAAATTGCAAAGTGATAAGAGTCAAATGGGTTTTTAAAGCCAAACTCAATCTTGATGGTTCAACCTCCAAGTATAAAACCAGATTGGTGTTGAAGGGCCATGCTCAGCAGTATGACGTGGACTACCATTAAACTTTCACTCCAGTGGCAAGGCATGATGCAATCAAGCATCTTATCGTATTTACAGCTCACAACTCCTAGTAGATACATCAGCTTGATGTCAAATATGCTTTTCTAAATGGGTTTCTTGCTGAAGAAATCTATGTAGAACAACCTGATGGTTTTTCAATTCCTGGTAAAGAAGATCAGGTCTATCTTTTAAAGAAAGCATTGTATGGCCTGAAACAAGCTTCAAGAGCTTGATATGAAAGGATAGATAGTCATCTCATTCAACTTGGTTTTCGCAGGAGTCAAAGTGAAGCTACGTTGTATATAAAATGCAGTGGAGGTGAATTCTTAGTAGTCTCCATTTATGTTGATGACATACTTATTACAGGAAGTGAAATTGAACTAATCCAAAAGTTCAAGAAAGAGATGGAGAAGGTTTTTGATATGACTGATCTTGGAGTCATGAAGTACTTCTTAGGCATGGAAGTAGTACAATCCAGTGATGGCATTTTTATTTGCCAGCAGAAATATGTCTCTGACATTATAAACAGGTTCAAGATGCAAGATTGTAAAGCTGTGAGTACTCCCATGTCAATTGGTTTAAATCTAGGCAAGGATGATGAGTCTGAAAAAGTGGATAAAGGTATGTACAAAAGTCTAATTGGCAGTCTCCTATACCTCACAATAAGCAGGCCTTTTATGTTGTTTGCTGTGAGTATGCTCTCTAGGTTTATGTATTCACCTAGTGACACTCATTTCGTAGCTACAAAAAGAAAGATGCTGAATGATTTGGGAGGTGAATAACAAAAGCTACCAGGATCATGTGTGAGAATCTTTCAGCAATCTCAATCTAAAAAAATCCAATATTTCATGGACGAACCAAACACATCAAGATCAAGTTTCATTTCATAACAAAAGTTCAACAAACTAATGAAGTGATGCTTGTTCATTGCTTATCAAAGAACCAACTAACTGATATTTTCACCAAGCCATTGCCAAAGGAAAGGTTTGAAGACCTAAGATTAAGGATTGGTCTTTGTCACCAAGATGTCAACTAGGAGTGTTAGACATTGGCATTTAAGTTCCAGCATGCAAACTAACTGACTTTTAGTTATTGTCCATTTCTATTTTTTCAGTCAGTTTTTTTCCTAAATTAGTAGCTGTTATAACTGTTAGTAGCAGCATTTTCTCAATTTGTTTTAACCACTAAAGAGTAGTGATTATATAAAAGTTGCAATCAATGATATAATATATGCTGGACTTTTAAACACTTTACCTCTTGTTTTTATTTCTGCAGTATGTTACAATTTTTGCAGTATATTCATTGTTCACTTCTGAATGACTCGACATTCTGGAGAAAGGCAAAGGTTTATAGCGATTACCGAACGAGCTAGGAAAAGCAGCAAAAAATAGAACGCTGAAACAATGTTCATTTACTCCTAAGACACCAGAAGTAGAAATTGAATATAATGAAGAACAGAAGGAAAATGTCAGTTAAAACGGGAGGTGATATCTTTGTAAGATACTGCGGTCGTCTTTGCAATTATTAGAGCCCCCAATATGCTCCCCTTTATCCCTAAATATAGGTGGCGCTGCTTAACTTCATTGATTACGAATAAGAGCCCACCAGTCCATAAGCAGAACTTTTGGTTGGAAAGAATCTAAAATAAATCACAGATCATAACACACTCCAAAAATTATAAATTTTATTTTCGAATCTCAAAAAGACATTATAAAAGGAATGTGTAGCAGAAGAGAGAAAATTACAGGCAATAAAGCATCTAAAAACTTCTTCCTTGCATTTAACCTGCTACTCCTCAGACTATCCGCAGCTCCGCTAGATGCAGTTGTGTTCACCACTGTCCTTGTCTTATTGCTGATTTTCTTACTGCAGCAAAAGCATATATTGTTTTTATTAAGTAATATTTTTGACATAACTCATAAGACTTGACACTTTCAGCAGATAAATTACCTTCCAGGAAATATACAACTTCCACGGCCTGCAAATATTAGAAATAACAAGACTAGTGTCAGATCGGAATAGATACGATACGAACACCAGTTAAGACCGAGGGAGGGACCTCCATTTTGCATATGACGACTTTCTCTTAATACAAGGCAATAATAGACATGCTTGCAGGCATTCATCATTCATGGGCAAGGCCGAGAAGTAATTGGAATGTCATCCTTAAGCAGTGTAAGAATTTTGATCATGATTTTCGTATTTAATCGTTATCTCAATATCAAAAAAAAAAAAAAAATGGCAGCCGCTCAATAACCCATGTGGGTGTGTCCGGTAGGAATCACACAGCTTGCCCTGGCGAGCATCCTATGGTTTGTGATTGGAGCGTGCTTCTGTTACCTTTAGCTTAAAGGTGTAAAACTACCAGGCAAGCTATTTGGTACCAACAAAATTCAAGGACAAAAACTTACTTGGGTCAGTGGTGGTGATCATGCCAGCACCCTTGAAATCACAGGACCCAGAAGCCTTTCCTTCCTTCTGGTAATAACTATCAAAAGCATATGAGGCATGATTCTTCACATTGTTGGGTTGGTAACAAGTTTCTCCAGGCTGAATTTCACTGCAATTAGCCCTTCCAGGTCCACATGCCCAATCCAAAGCTGCCTGCAATGTCTTTGAATCAACACCATCCACCGCAATGCAGTACGTCTGGTTTGTTGTATCGTTGGCCAAGAATGTTCCCATCTCAGATACATGAAGCAGATAAACTGGAGTTGAATTCCCGTAAAATAACCCCCAATTTGCTTCTGATACAGGGGATGACCTCAAGTCCTCATTGAACATCTCATATATATACACGCTAGAAGTGACTTCTGGATGCAGAGGAGTCCCACTACGATCGAAAACATGCTTAATCAGATTAGAGTTGTATGTGTCTGCATTGTCAATAGTAGCATAAGGCTCCTTGGGATCTCCCTTTGTCGGCCACCCGGTCTCAGTAACAAGAACCTCAACATCAGTAATATTCAAGTTCTTCATCGAAAAATATGCAGCATCGATCATAGCATCAAGGACATTAGTGTAATGCAACAAGGTATTTGGATCAACCATCTCTTTAGATGGTGTCAATGGCTTAAACAAAGAATTATCAAGAGGCACGACCCCTTTATTCTGCATAAATACATAGTAAGGGTAAAGATTCATCATCAAGGGAGACCCAGTTTTTGACAGGAACTGTAGCAAAGGAAGCATGACAGAGCTCCAACTCTGGTTAAAAAATGACTGAGAAGGTGGAAATGGATCGAGGATTATAGAAGCCGCGTGTGGAGTGGAAATTTTGATCTCGTTATGCAAATTTGCGGCAACTAAAGCACCATAAAGTGACTCAATTGCTGGCATAAGTAAAGGGGACGAAGAGGGAATTGTTGTCAAGACCTCATCACCAACAGCAACAGCTGTTATTAACGTTTCAGGGTAGTAGGCAACAACATTGCGACCAATCCAAGAGGCTGCTGTGGCATTGGAGGAGCCAATAGCAAGAAGCTGGTTGTTAGGGACGCTGATAATGACCCGGATCTTGGTTTTGGCCAAAGCTTTGAGGATTTCAGGGTCAGCATCGTAAAGTCTGATATGGGTTATCTTTTGAGATTGCAGAAACGAAGCGAGCTCCGTAGCTGACAAGAGATTGGAGACATCTGTGCCAATGTTGAAACCCACAAATGGCTCGTTGTTTACTGTTTCTTTCTGCTGCTTTATAATTGATTTTGCTGCAAATTGGTCAGGAAAACGGTGAGATAGACAAAAAGTTCAGGTCTTTGGTTTCACATGAATGAGTAATTTCTGGTAATTACCTTGTGATGATGTGAAGAAGACGAAGAAGAAGGTTGTAATGATAAGGACTTTGAGCTTAGAGTTTCCCATTGCTAACTAGGTGCTTGAGCTTTACAAATTCATCCCCTGGTTCTGTTTCAGCTACAGATTCTAGCATTATCTTCGAAGGTTAAAAATTTCTCCAAATTTCTATTGAAATTCCTCTGGTGGTGTTTGGTTTGAGACTTGGGTTCTGGTTGTTGACCCAACAGATCTGCACTTGAAAGAAGCAAGAAGACATGAACAAAAAGCAACCACTTCCAAAAGGAGAATGAATGTGCTCGAGCAGTTTACTTCCAACTGGATTCTTGGTTGGAAATAATCGTATTCGTGTTGCTAGATTAAAGATACACAACTTAAATTGCCAAGATTGACCTTGTAGACCAAAAGGCTAAGTGTGAGTATTTGGGGCAAAAGCTGGAAAAGAAAAGCAAATAGTGACTGGAGTAGATTGACATGGGCGGGCCATGCTCTGGACCTTGGATTTGGAGGTGGTTCTGTTCAAGTCCTCAACAGCCTGGCACTGGCACTGGCACTTGCATTTCCCGCAGACACACGTCAACTTGCAGCCTTCAGGCATTCTTTGTATTCTTGCGGCCGGTAAAACTCTGCTAATGTCTATTTTACCATTCAACCTTGGGAAAGATATCTACAAATAATACATTTTAATACAATACAATGAGGAAAATTTATGCTGTGTTTGTATATATCACCAAAGGAGACGGTGTAACTCTTACAATCAACTGAACTAGTCACGAGCACTTTGAACAATTTCACAGAAAACTTGTACTCCACGATCACATGTTCCCTTTCTGCTTCTGTGTTTCTTCTTTTTTTTTTTAGCGACTGAAACAATTTTCATTCCGTTACTTTTATGATTTCATCTTTTAATTTTTGGTTGAATGATTAAACACTTTAAAGGGGAGACGCTCTTTCCAGAAAAGTTGGAATCCGAGGATGCTTAATTGAATAGCTCCGGTACGAATTACAACATGATAACAAAAGTCTAAAAATTGTTACTTCCGCCGCTCGTTCGTGGGGGCAAGTATTATTCAAAACTGAGCCACAGCTCCCTCTCACTAGTTCAAAAACACAGTAGTATAGTTCCCTTTCTCCTGGGCATGAATGTGTTTAAGAAAATGGCTCTGGACTCTTTACAGTAAGCCATACAAAAGGTAAATCATAAATTTCTTGCCCATCAAACAATGGCTAAAAAATGAGTAGAATATCTTTGTAATAAAGCTTCTATTTCATAAATTCATAAGACTAACTTCTCCCAAGTCCCAAACAATCTCTTAGGCTGCCCCATCCAATGCACAACTCTAAAACTCAACAACTAAGTACAGACAAAACATAAGCTAAAAAGGGCGAACAAAAAGGAAACATGTACCCAACACTATAGACATCACGTTGCCATGGCCACAAGTGCTAGATGAAGCAAACAATTAAGTTGTGCTTCAGCTTCAAGATTATTGCCCAATGGAAAATTTTAACCCTGATTCCCTATATTCAAATAACTCCAACTCCTATTTCCGAAAAGCTGTTAACTTTTGTTACCGGAAAGCATTCACGAAAGCCATCAAGGAATCTACATCCCTCTTCTCAGATGGGTACTTGATTGGGGTAGATAAATGTTTAGGGAAGAAGAGTATTGTTGGGAAGCTCCCCAGCTGCAATTCCTTCTTTGCAAACTCCTTCTGATTACCATCAGCCTGGAATTTGCCAACCTTCACTCCACTTCCGGCCAACTTATCGGCCAATTCAAGATAGGAACTTTCCATTGCTTGGCAGAATTGGCACCATGGAGCATAGAGCACAACCACCCATGGCTCCTTGCGGCTCTCCAATCTCAACAGATTCTCTATTCCAGCCCTGCTCAAGTTGACCAAGTTTTGGGACTCAAAAATATCTGTGCCTGCGGCACTTCCATTGGCACTGGAGCTATTGCCATTAAGTTGAGCAACACCGCCCTGTTTCAGATTTCCTTTATGGAGACCACATTCCTTAGCCTTGGCATCTTCCCACCACCACCTTCCCTCTCTCTCATGCTGGCCTGGAAGGACTGGCCTCGTGCAAGGCTCGCAGCCAATTGAGACGTAGCCTTGTGCATGCAAGGTATTCACCGGCACATTCATGGCATGTACGAAGTTCCATACATCGCGGCCCTCAACATTAGCCATTGGATTCCACTTGATCAAGCTGCCAACCCCACCTTCCATTCCTTCAAAGACGGGGTCAACCTGGACAACAGGAATTTCGGACCTAGTACCTGGAGACTGATCTTTCCTTTGACCAGTGATCCAGGCACGTAAACCTTTAAGAGCCCTCCTTAATGGCCTCACTTTCCTTACACGGCAGCATTCCTGGTGCCCATCTTCATAGAATGAGAAAAGGCCCTTGCTCCTCACCAAAGCTTGAACTTCAACAGCATCAGGAAACATGTACTCAATGCGGATGCCGTAGTGCTTCTCCACCGTGTCAAAGAACTGATAAGTTTCAGGGTTCAACCTCCCAGTGTCCAGGCTGAAGACTCTAAAAGGTCGACCGGTCAGCTTTGCATACTCGATCAGGGCAACATCTTCAGCACCACTGCACATAGAAATAAATTATGGTGAATTATTGATCTTGTTATAGATTGACTTTTTCCTACTAGATATCTTAAACAGCCCAAAATAAAGGTAACACTCTGTCGATTCATGCAGTAACTAATCATTCTAACTAAGTTCCCTAAATAAACATCATAAGAAATTCATTCCTTCTCAGCAGTTATTCGTTGATTAATTCTTTTTCATTCCAATTGAAATGACCTAAAACAATTTATAAGGCGAAATTTGCAAAGAATTTACTTTAACAAGAGAAGCACGTAGACAACTGTGTCTACCACTCAACAAAGGATCATACCAACCAATAAAATGACATATTGACTTCAAAACCTACAACTCACGCTACTTAATCAACAGCATAAATCCCTCCGGAATATAAATGGAACATCGACAACATTGATCCCACATGCAAGGCATCTATACTAAACATCAGACCGATTAAAATATTCGGGGAAAAGACAAAAGGAATTATTTAAACTTGCTTTCTCAAATAGTTTTAGACCAAAACAAATCAGCAAGTGAGTCGATCAACTTCAATTAAACTAGCTACAGGGTTAAGCTTATTGATCCATGTTGAAGACAAGTACCTGAAAGCTATGGCAATATCGTTGCCAAATTTCTCCAAAGCCTTGTCAATGATTTCCAAAGGAGAAGCCTGCTCCAAATCTTTTCCCAACTGCTCATAGTCCTCTACCTCTGTTTTCTCCACAACTTCTGCAATTCCAATGCCCAGATCAATTTGACAAACTTTATTGAAAGCTATAAACGAAAAACACATAAACATAAAAAATGAACTTACCAGGAGCGGAAATGGTAGCGGCTAGAGGGACAACAGAATCGTTTCGTTTAGGCTCCGCATTCACCGGCTTAACGGCGCTCTGTCTCTGAGACAGACTCATGACGCCGGCAGCCGGCCGATCGAGCATCCGAAAGGAACCAATTTGTGGAGCTGAATAACATAAACAAAAATCAGACAAAAGTAGAACATTTAAAACAAGTCACGAGGGGGGCAGAAAAAAGAGAGAAAGAAAGTACCTTTGAGCTCAGAGGAAGAGAGGAACAGGGAAAAATGGGATGAAGTGGAAGAAGAGGAGGTGACAGTGAACGCCATTATCTAAATATCGTTTTGTTCTTCTTCAATCAACGGTGCAACCTCAAGAGATGGATTGAGAGTCGAGAGAATTGAAGGTTGCTTGTGCTCTGTATGCGTTTTCTCTGCTTAAGAAGCAGATTAAATAAAGGCCAAACAAATCGCGGCTTACTAGGTTCACTGAACCTGGACGCAAAATCGGCACATTGAGGGTTGCTGACGTGGGTGATTTTCATTGGTCATGTATCTTTCTATTATGTCCCTTATGATGTGGGATCATTCAGCTGTTTGAAGCCTCAAGAGTCGAGACCAAATTTCTTTTTCACTTTTTAAGGGGAAGTATAATAGGGAGTAAAATTTTCTGTCCAATATTATCTTATTTTATTCTATTTTATAAAATTTCAGTCATTTATTTTGCGGGACTACTTATACGAGACTTATATAAAACCTAAATAAATAAATAGCCGAGATTTATTGGAACCATAATATTAAACAGGAGATTTGAACTCTAAAATAAGAGCATCACTCACTGACACTGATTGCAATCGCAATCGCATCGGATTATTTATTTTATTTTTATTAATGTTATATTTTATGCATATCTTTGTTTGTATTTTTATTTTGATCTAAAATTTTAAATTCTGCGAGTCCAGTATTATCGTTATTGTTGATGGCACCCCCATGCATGCTGCAAAAGCAAAGCGTGTGGAAACACATGTTCTCGACAAGGACTAAGAATTAGGAAAGAAGATATCAGATACCAATAAGTTTTTTATTTTTTGTTTTTAATATTAAATAATTAATGGCAAACCCAGTATGCGTTATTAACTAATAAAAAGAAAATATGAATTAGGTCATACTTTATTTTATTCCATATTTCGTTTAGATAATTAATGCTATCTATTAATAAGAGTTTTAAAAAACAGGCGTTATTTAATTAAAAAAAAAGAGCGATAAAGACGGGTTGGGATGGCAGCTTGAGCGGGTCAAAGGTGTACACCGGAGTGTAAAGCGACCAGGTGCATGGTAATGAGTATGCCATGGCGTCACAGGATGCAAATCTATAGATAATCATGTTATGAATTGGATATCCGCATCCTTTCGTAAACTTCCATTCTATTTCCTCAATGACATGCGCATGATATTCATACTTTGTTAGACAATTTTTTACTTTTTCATAAAATTTAACAATTATTAATTATATTTTTTATTTTTAAATAAATTATTGATAAAATTACGTAATTTGATCAAAATAATAAATTAATTAAACAACTATTAATTGTATTTTTATTTTTAAATAAATTATCGATTAAGTTACGTAATTTCATCCAGATAATGATAATAAAGTGGCCCAATAAATAATCTAGAATAATGGGTTGAAGTCCAGGTAGGAAATAGATCTCAATTAGTGTGGACCAATGTCTAACCCATTAAGAGAGCTTACGTATTAAGAAAACTATAGAAAGACTTAACTCATGTCCCGTCAAACATTTTCCATAAAAGTCCCGGGAGGTTCGTGATTGTTTGAAGCTCAGAATCGGCATCAAAATCAGAGCGGTTACATGTGGTATCAGAGCGGTTACGTGATCAGATTACCAAAAACGAAGATTTTTCGATTTTTCATCTCATATGGTTTTTCTCCGTTTTTGATTCTTTTGTCATATTTTTTACGTATATAATTACATAAAAGTGGAATACATAAGGCTAGCTATGAAAGCGGGTCGAATGGAGCGAAAACGGCATCCCAAGATGCTAAAAATTGCCTTCGACGTCAAAAGTGGGAGAAGACGTAGGGCACTTGCAGTGCATACGCTCGATGCACGAGCTCCGAGAGCGTGGGACGATAGGGGTGTGCCGCTCACACTCCACATCCAGCCCATCCACGTGGCACGAGGTGATGGAGACACATGGCGACACATGTGTTGCACGCGCCAGATGGCGCGAGCGCGTGCAGCATATACACACTGACGTGTGCTTCACGTCTGCGGCTGACATCAGCATGACACCAATAGTACATAGTTACAGTGCTTCCAGAAAAAAAAACAAAAAAATTTTAAATTTCTTGTAAGGATACCCCGGGGTGTTTTTGGTCAATTTTCGGGTCCAAGAAATTTATAAAGTAAGTTTTTCAATTTTTCTGGATTTATTACATTAATAATAAATTAAAGTTTAACTTCAGGAAAAGGAATTAAGATATTCTGAATCCGATTTTGAATGAATTTTCATGTTTCGGACATCATATGAGGGAGATACATGAGGTTCTTGTGTCTCGAGTATCATATTCAGTATTCGGGATTGCACGATAGTCGATCGAAAAAGGAATTGAGACATTTCGAAGACATTTTGAGTGAACTTTCGTGCAATTGACTTCCCATAAGGGAGATACATGAGGTTTTTGTATCTCAGGTGGTCAGTTCAATGTCTGGTGATACACGATAATCACTCTATTGAGATTTTCTTTTACAAAATCTCAGATAAAGTGTTATGAGAATGTCTTCAGCACGAGTATGTGACAATAAGACTGTGCATTAGGATTTTTGCATTTATTGATATTACATTGTCACATACTATATGCCCATAAAGAATGTGAGGATAACATAAAGATGTATCCCTTGTGTTCGTGAACTTTTTGAGTACTGATGAGGATGTAGTCACCACAGTGACCTTTCGAGTCAATATTTTGAATTGTTTTGCTAACATGTTAGGGATGTCTCTAATCTCATATGTGGTTATTTTACCTATAGGTGTTGGCCTTACATGAGATTGTGAAATGTGCATAAAGGAATTTGATAGAGGAAAGTGGTTGCTTGAATGATTTATTCACCCAGAGGTGGTAGTGTGATGAGAGTTGATGATTTGTGTTCTGATCGCTTTTATGTGTGAAGGTCTAGTTGCATATATTATGTATTCATCCCACGGGTGTTTCATAATAATTGTGACCCGATTTTCAATAAATATACTATTCAATAGTTTTGAGTATTGTTGTTATCCTACATCTGTGCTGATTTAAAGATTATCATCTTGAAATCACTTTTTCAGTCAACAAAATCAATGTCACCATTAAAACCTTGACTGGTTTCAATACAAAGAAATGGATGGAAGATGCATTGAATAATATGGAGATAGTTGTGGTAGATATGACCATATGGACGGATAGACCATCTCCATTTACATCCATGACCTTGAAAACTCATAAAGCAGCCTATAAATCTTGGAATCGATCTAACATATTATATTTGATGACCATTAAGAGGTCCATTCCTAATCATCTACTAAGTGAACTTCCGGGCATAGACATAGCGAAGGAGTTTCTTGATAATGTCTCCCAGAGGTACACAGTCTCATCTAATGTTGAGATAAGTTCCTTGATGGAATAATTATTCTCCATAAGGTATACGGAAGAAAAAGGGAGTAATGGAGTACATATCAAGAATAATTCATCTTCATAATAGATTGAAGATGTTGGGGCTTCAATGCTTTGATAGCCCATTGCATTGTTGAGGAGGAGAAACTCAAGCTTGCTACTCCTACAACCTTCGAAGTAGCTTAAGGGAAGACAAAGATGAAGCCCGCTAAGTTTGAAGGTAGAAAGTTTGAATCTTCTCCACATGCTGATGTTGGTCAAATCAATGCTGATAAAGGTTCTAGGGACATAAAGAAACCAGTAGTATGAGGTTTGAAAGGAAAGACTGAGACCATCAGGTTACTCTTTGACTTATCAATTATGAATTTAATTTGCGATAGTCACATTAGGTACTTGGTGGCTATTTAATGGAACATCTTATTGTTAGAGTAGTGCCCTAAAGGCAATCCCCTTTAGCGCATTTTGTTCATAATCATGTACAGACATTATGAAT
>JANZLF010000002.1:16679525-16696269 GCA_026546835.1 Erythroxylum foetidum
TTCAAAATCATTACCCGTTTTTATAAATTTACCCGCGAACCCGTACCCGTGAGACCCATACCCATACCCGGACCACCTGCCCGTTTGCCAGGTCTATTCGTTATTGGAGGCCTTGAATTCTAGCCAAAGAGCGTATTCCACCTTTTCTTCCATATGTGGGCTAATCAATACCACTCTTGCTCTACATCCCTCGGCGTTAGACGACCCGTCAACGAATAAGCTCCAGGCAGGGCATTGCTCACCCTGCGAGTTAGGTTGGCTCATCTCTGCAATGAAGTCTGCCAACACTTGTGCTTTAATCGTTGTCTGAGGCTTATATTGTATGTCGAACTCCCCCAGCTCTACTGCCCATTTTATTAGTTGACCTAAGATTTCGGGCTTTTGGAGGCATTGCTTGAGAGGCTGGTCGGTTCAAACCTCGATGGTATGACTCTGAAAGTAAGGCCTTAGCTTCCGTACTGCTGTTATCAAGGAGAGAGCCAGTTTTCTATAGGCGCGTACCGCGTTTCTGGTCCGGTCAACACCTTGCTGACATAGTAGATCGGGTGTTGCTCACTTCCCTCTGATCGAACAAGGACTGCGCTGATCGACCCCTCCGTAACTGCCAAGTATAGAATCAGGTTTTCCCCCTCAACCGGGCTTTGCAGAATGGATGGGCTAGACAGATATTGCTTCAAGTGTTGAAATACTTTCTCGCACTCATCCGGTCACTGAAACTGGGTCACATCCGCTTTCATTAGAATTTTAAAAAATGGGAGCACTTATCCCCCAGTCTGGAAACGAATATGCTTAGAGAGACTATCCGATCGGCCAAAATCTGAACTTCTTTCAAGCATCGAGGCGAAGGCATTTGGATGATGGCTTCGATTTTCTCTAGATTAGCTTCAATCCACCGCTGAGTAATCATAAATCCCAGGAATTTTTCGGATGCCACACCGAAGACGCATTTTTTCGGGTTCAACTTCATCTGAAATTTGTTAAGGGTCTGGAAGACTTCTCTAAGGTCTTCCACATGCTTAGCGACCGTCTTACTTTTGACCACTATATCATCCATATAGGCCTCAACAGATCGACTGATCTGTTTCTTAAAAACCTCCATGACGAGCCGCTGATAAATGGCCCCCGCATTCTTCAAGCCGAACGACATCACTTGATAGCAATATGTGCCCCGGTCAGTTATAAAAGCAGTCTTTTCTTCGTCTTCGAGACTCATTTGAATTTGATAGTAGCCCGAGAAAGCGTCCAAGAAGCTGAGAAGTTCATGTCCGGAGGTGGAATTTACTAACTGATCGATCTTGGGCAAGGGGAAACTGTCTTTTGGACACGCTTTGTTCAGGTCGGTGAAATCGATACAAATTCTCCACTTCCCGTTCTTCTTTTTCACCAACACCACATTGGCGAGCCATTCGGGGTACTTGACTTCTCGGATAAACCCGGCTTCGAATAGTTTCTCTATTTCTTTCTCGATCACCTCCTGTCGCTCCTTGTTGTGCCATCGCTTCTTTTATCAAACCGGCTTGCAATCTTTTCGGATACCGAGGGAGTGCGATGCGACCGATCAGGAAATGCCAGGCATGTCGCTCGGTACCCATGCGAAGACTGATATGTTTTTTATCAAGCAATCTGTGATTTCTTTGACTAGGTCTTTCTGAAGCTCGGAACCAAGATTTGTGAACTTGGAGTGGTCTGCTTCATCCAATACGACCCGTTGCATTTCTTCTACGGGGTTCATCCTTTCCGTTTCTTCGTCAGCTCTCACGTCAAGAGAGCTCGTCAGGACTACTGCCCCGTCTAGTGTTTTTGTTTCGACTAGGTAACACTCCCTAGCGATTCTTTGCTAACCCCTGACAATACCGATTCCATGGGGCGTTGGGAATTTCATCTCTTGGTATTAGGTGGAGACGACCGCTCTAAGGGCATTTTGAGTGGCTCGTCCAATTATCGCATTGTACGCCCCTTGGAACTTCACAACTAAGAACTCAACGTCCTTCTCTATTTGACGCGGCTTTTGCTCGAGCTTTACTTTCAAGTAGACCCGGGCAAACGGGTAAGCTGATACTTCAGTTACCCCTTTTATAGGTCCTTCTATAGGCAGTAGTCGATCCTCTGGTACCTCCATCTGCTTGAGAGCATCATAATACAACAGGTTGACCGAGCTTTCCGTATCAATCATTACGCGCTTCACCTCGTTGTCTTCCATATTCAGATTTGCAACGAGGGCGTCATCATGGGGACAACTTACACCATCAAGGTCAAACTCGTCGAACGATATCATCCCATCGTTCTGCCTCTTTCTTTTGGCTGACAAGTCCTCGCCGACCTGCCTGTCATACCTCTTTCTTCCTTTAGCAGTGGATCCCCCTGCTGCATTTCCACCAAATATCATGTTAATGACCCTCACCGATCAGTCAACTTGTTGCCCAGTGTTCCTGTCGCCTCTTGCCCTGGATCGACCCCTCACTTCGCGTCGATCGTCAGTATTCGTATTCTGCTTCCCTCCATCATTTATATCATTTCGCCTCCAGGGCTGTCGCCTGTTGTCGGGCCGAACACTCTTGTGCTCGTTATCTTGATCGACCTTTGTCCGTGCTTCACAAATCGACCCAGCCTTCCCTTTTGGATAAGGAATTCGATTTCTCTTTTCAGATGCCAGCAATCTTCCGTATCATGACCGATGTCTATGTGGAAACAGCAGTACAAATTCGAGTCCCTTCTCTTGTAGGGACTCTTCAACTTGCCCGGTTCTCAGAGGGGTTCCCCATCCGCTCTCACGACCGCTAGTACTTCCGCATATCGTCTGTTGAGCAAGGTGAACTCCTGTCGATATCCCTGTCGATCGGTTGGCTTTCTCTAGTTCGACTGGCCTTTCTGCCGCTTGTGTGAGCCATTCACTCTGTCATTTGGCGAGCGGTCATCTGTCCTACGCTTCGTATTTGTCAGCACTTTTTCAAGCTGAATGTACTTATCCACTCTATTTCTTATTTCCTGAATGGATCGGGGTTGATCGAGGGCCAATGACTTTTTGAACTCCTCATCCCTCGTGTTGTTCATAAGCGTTGCCAACATGGACGAGCAAGTGAGGACGGGGACCTCGACCGCTTCATTATTAAACCGAGTGATAAATTCTCGCAAGCTTTCATTCCGCCCTTGGGTCAATTGCATCACCTCCAAGGCCGTCTTCTGCGGCCGCTTACTTGTGGTGAACTGGTTGAGGAATAGCGACCTGAAGTCCTCAAAGCAAGTGATACAGCTCGGAGGTAAGCTATTGAACCATCGTCGAGCTCCCTCTTGAAAGGTCGTACAGAAAGCCTTACACTAAATGGCGTCTAGAACACAGTGTAAGTTCATCATCGACTAGAAGTGCTGTAGGTAGTCCAGGGGATCGGTCTTTTCAGTATATTTCTCGAGCGTCGGTATTTTGGTGCCGGGTGCCGGGAGGCTATCCAAGATTGCCGGAATGAAGGGAGAGCTATGATGCACTGACGGATAACCTGAGAGAGAATTCAAAGCCGCATTGATCCGATCGTTCATGATTTTTTCTAGGGCCGCATCAGGATGGCGATCGACCATCGTTCCCATCTGCTGTGCAGGTGTCTGTTGTTGTTGTTGCTGAGATTGTAGGATCTGACGAATCAATAGATCGGCCGCTTCTTTGATCTGTTCTCGAGTGAGGGAAGTTTGCTGCGACAGAGGAGGATTGGCATCCAGAGGGTGTTGGAAGTTCGGGTGTGTATCAATCTCATCGTTGTCCTCCAGGTCCACGCTTTGTTCTTCCTGATCTGGGTTCTGAGGTAGTTGTTGATCGTTCGGGAGTGTAGACTGTGTACAGAAATCACGACGTGTTAGTAGAAGAGTGGCTGGTAATTGTGAGCCTATCCGCTGTAACGCGAGCACCGCGACGACGGCTATGTCAGGGTTGGCTGCTGCCGCCTGACTGATCTGTGTGGTTCTGAACGTGGTGCCCTGATGTCGGGCCCCACGGTGGGCGCTAACTGGTTTAGCCTGGTTCTGTCGAGGTTGCACGTTGCCGTTTGGATCCATGGAATTGGTTGCTTCTTACGAGAACTCCGGGTTAAAGGTTCCTGCAAAACAAAGAAGGCACGTCGGGGGTTGTTTCTCGATAAGCCCCTCCGACGCTCAAGTCAGTCTTTTGTGAGGGTTTGATAGCTGAGAATAGAGAAGCTAGGGTTCTGATTACGTACCTCTATTATGACAGAGTTATATCTTATATATGGAGCAGATGCTAGGTTTAAGTCTTTACGTATGTATGGGAGACTTCCACCCGTGAATGGACCATGGATGCGTGGACTGGGCCTAAGCCTAGCTTAGCCGATGGGCGTGAGACCAATCCTTGAAAGATAGACCGATCGGTCCATGGGTCGTTATGACTGGATTTGGGACCAGAACGACTGACCCAGCCAATTATTATTTGATTTCTTTGCTTATCTAAGCTTTCCCAAGTTTTCATAATTACAGCAATAATGGCTTGAAGAATAATGGCTTTCATGCCATATATCAAGAACTAAATTTAAAAACACGTTAGCAACTAGTTTTGGAATTAAACCTAAATAGAAAGAAATATTTCTTATTGGTTGGTTTTTCTTGCTTTTTAAATAGGTAACACTAGCGTCGAGTAATTTAAAGGTTTTAAAGCTATATTATTTGATTTGTTAATTAATCCAAATTTCTTATATTCTTGAATTCGTTTTAAAAAAATGAGGCAATAGAAATTTAAGTTCCATCAAATGTTTTAAAAGGTACAAATTCATTAAAGAATCAGTTGCTAGTTACAAAGTTGTTCTAAATTATAAAGACAATACAAGGGAAACAAATCTAAACATTCCATACAAGTGATATGCTAAGTAAGTTCCATGAGGATAAGCCTATTCATAAGCACCATCCAATATACATTTTAGGAGTCACTTGTCTAGGTAGGTTCCAAGCAATGACATTCATTCTAATTTTGGCTTTAGGTTTGATAAGATGATCACCATATTGGTGGCTTCATTATAGATGAGCCTTATGTTTCTTTCACATCATATGAAAAAAAAAAAACAAAGCTCCAAAAGCCATTGTAAATAAAGTTGGATTTTGTTTATTATGGAACTGTATGCTTAAATCCAAGAAAGAGTGTCCTTCCAATTTATAACAGAGAAATAAGTCCCAAAGAGTTATTGAATGTGTATCTAAATGACTAAGGTATGACAAATTCTAAAAGATATATGATCTAGATCCTCTTAGGCTATTGAGTAAAGAGCACATAGGGAATTAGGAAGTAGAAATTTAAGGTTGTACTTAGTACTAAGTCTCCCCTAAGTAGCTAACCACGAAATGAAAGAATGGGAAAGGCACATTATCCTTTCATACACTAGTCATGGACCATAATTTCTTTGCCTAAGGGCTAAGGAAGATTCTTTTACAATACTTGGAGGTAAATTTTAACTATTTATCGCCAGTCTAAATGATGAAGTCCTGCTTGTTAGAGTCAAAAGGGTATTCAAGCGTCCTGTCTATAATTCCTTATGAGCCCTTTATAGAATTGGAAGGCCAATACTAAGAATTGCCATAGATTAGAGCCTTAACTTTGGTATGGCCTAGGATAGTATATTTGAGATGCTGGAATTAATTTAACTTATAAAGGGGACCCAAATCGTGTCAATTGTCAAACCAAAAATATGTGTTATGACCATCTACTATAATATGCTTAATAACTGAGTGGACTATATCCCTTGTGAGAAGGATTTACCTCAGGCTCTAAGAGGTTAGGGGCTTCAATTTGATGCTCTATAAGCTTTTTTTTTTTTAAGAAGTACAGGTGGATCCACTTCACCCACAAATCTTATTTGTTAGTGGTTAGAATCTATAGTCTTTTTACCAAAGAGTTTTGCTTGACATTTATGTGGAAGTGATACCTAAAACACTATTCTGTTTAGGTAAACAAATATATGACCATCTTACTTTAGGAGTCTTGACTCAATTACCAAGTCTACTCCATCAAATTGAAATCGCTTGATATAGTGCTGGAGGTATTCAACTTAGTGGTTCTTTTAGTACATCACAAATAATCTTAAAAGTTATCTACAAATAATTAATCATCGTGTAATAGCTATAGTAACACATATGTCAAAAAAACCAAGCAATGTGAGTTGTTGTACTTAAATTTAGTTAGAAAGCCTTCTATATTATCTCATCAGATAATTTAAATAAGTATTTTTTAAAACATTCGGTCCAAGCGATATGATTAGCGATATGATTAGCCATGAATCGAGTGGAATATGAATTTAAAGATTGTTTTTTTTAATTAAAATTTATTAATTAATTTTTAAGTTGAATCAAACTCAAGTTCTTTTATCATCTTTACCCTAAGGCCCAAATTGTTTGTGAATCCCATTTTAGTAAGTAATTTCTAAATCTAAAAAGGATTTGAATGATTATGATTAAAATGAAATGAAAGTTTAATTTTTTGAAAAAATCTTCTAAATAAGAAAGTAAAATGAGCGACTAAAAGAGCCAACAACTCTTATTTATTACACTAACTTAAAAAAAATACATAAAAAAGTTCCAAGATAGAGGAGCAAAACAAAGCATAAATATTCTAAATACATTTAGCATAACGTGGTAATGCTACTTATACAAAAACTATTCTATAGTACTTGATCAGAGTCCCGTCAACAATTGTTTCCAACTTCCCACATTCAACTCTTTATTCTTAGTGAATATATACAAAATTAATGTCAACTCAAATCTAATTATTAGGTTAAGCCACATGTATATTTCATTCTATTTAAGAAATTAACAATTTTGTTATATAATGACTAATCAACTAAATTAATTTTTGATTAATAAAATACATTGTTGATTTATAGAGTTTTGTGCATAAGAATTGAAGCACCGCGTTAGTTATATTGCAAAAGACGAGGATTTGTTTGTACCTCAAATAAGATCCATATACTCGAAGAGAGATCCATTCAAAGCAAAGCCTTCTTTGTTTTTATTTATGACCTCATCACATTACATTTCCTGAGCTTTGATATGAACAAATTCAAGATACCGTTGGACAATAATTATGTACAATATGAACGCCTTGATTGATTATCTCGTTGTTCTAGTCTGATAAACGGTCAGACATTACGACGGGTTTCTAAAGAGCAGATTCCATAGGATAACAGCCCAGGACACGGAGAAATCTAGCAAATTCCTGCAAAAAAAACTTTTATAAAACTAAAGGAAACATGAGAAGACTGTATACAACTTGGAATGAGACACAGAAGCAAGCAGGTTTATAGGCGAATGGACTGAACATGGTTGAAGCATATTCTAGTATCAAGTGGGTCTCAGGCAGCCCTGAAGAGGGCATTGAACACATATTTGCCTGTTAATGGAAAATAGAACAGGGCCGGCCTTGTGGCACACTGAAGAAAATAGAAAGTTGCATTTATCCCTTCACAGAAGGAACCAAAAGATGAAGTAGCCAAAACATAGAAAGAAATAAGGAAGCAGTTTTATCATAGAGATGGAATGTACATAATCAAACAAAAATGGGGATTATAAGAACTTAGGCAGCAAAGTGTTCTCCATCCAGAATATGCCAGACATATACTGACCTGCAAATGTCCCAAAGCATATTGCACACGAGGCTCCGCCATAGAGGCTTCGAGGTCAACATAAAAAATATAGTCGAAGTACCTATCATAAAAAATATACCACCAATAAAGCAAGAAGATCAGAGCAGACTAATGACAGCACAAGAAATGTATCCTTGCTTACTTGGCACTCCCTTTGTTAGAATCATCAACAACTCTCAATGGACGATTTTTCAGTGGACGGCTGTCTATCTGGAAGTGTTCAGTTAAACAAGAGACAGTTAGAACATTTGATATATTACTTGAACAATAAAATCGACCACTTCATTTAAAGCTACCTTTGACAAATTAATTTCCCTCAACGCAAACACTGCCAGCGCTTTGAACAGTACGCCTGGACCTTCTTCTAGTGAGAAAACAATGCTTGTCTAGGTAGAGAAGAGTTGCAATAACTTGGTAAAAATGATGGTTGTTCTTATGTTGATTGGAAAATAAAAAGGGTAATCTTACTTTGTAGGGTCTGTCGGTTCCTGGAATTATAGGTTCTCTTGCAAGTATCAGAAAGTGGGTAATATTGTCCTTCTCGTCCTGATTACGTAAACAAAATTCAAGCAAAACTTTTACTATTAACATTGAAGTATGAACTAAAGGTTTTTCAGTCAGTATCAGAAAGCAGGTGATATTGTCCTCATATGAACTAAAGGTTTTTCAGTCAGTATCAGAAAGCAGGTGATATTGTCCTCATCTTAATCATGTGCGTGATGCTCCAGTTATTACATCAAATTGAAGCCTGCTACATACAGGGCACACCAGACTTGAAACAAGTAATTTAATACAGGTACAAACAAGTACTAACATGAATAATAGACCATCCTTTCCTAATTAGAAGATTGATGTTGAGAACTTTCCACTTGAAAAGTTTTAGTTCAAAAGGCATTCACAGTTATCCATCAAAAGTTATGTAATTGAAAAATTCCACGTTGAAGATAGATTAATAGAAAAGAACAAAGAAGTTAAGAGCCTAAGCCTAAACATACTTCAGTACTACGGGTTCTTGTATTCATTCAAATGTGACACTTTAAGCTGGTTATTTACTCATACTTATAGATTATCTTGCAAAAATATTGGAGGTACTTCGATATGTTTTGGCACACAAACTTGTTTAACTTCTATGCCAATCATCAATAATTCCAAAATTGTAGTACCACTCAGCTGCATTTACATGGTAAATTCCTTCACTTTCATAAAGTTCATCAAAACATCTACTTGCGTTGTATTCATTACAGATAGTTTCCATAAGCCCTTTAAGGACAAATCCCTTCCCTTTAACTATTTGTAAGAGAAAGTATCCGTCAGCTCCTCACATGTTGCTTCCTTATCAAATTTATTACTGATAGGCATTGGTTAAGCACATCCTCTTAAAGAATTTGCAATCTTTTAACTTTTGTTACCAACTTCCATCAATATGTTCCAGAGGAACATAATTTTTCCTTGAACAGAATGAAATGATATACATTTACAGACGAGCTAAGGGAGCAGCGTTACTTGTATTTTATCAGCAAGAATGTCAAGCCCATAGATTTCTGCCGCCCGAGCACTAGCAATAGCTCCAGTATCTCTCATACCACTTAAAGCTACCATCTGTGGTAGAGTACAATACCCTTGAGTATATAAATAAGAACCTATATCAACAAAGGTTAACCAAAAAGGGTCGAGAGGAATCTAATGATTACCTGAGCAGCACCGGCAGTATCTTCAGCACTAACTCTTACTACACCTAACTTGCTCAACATCATCTCACATTGGGCAAGTGCCTGCAAGTCAGGATTTTGTTAAGAATGTAACAATTTTAGAGTTGAAAGTAATCACCTCCGCTACCACTAAACAAACTAATTTATTTTCAGTTGAAGTTGCAGCCAACATATATCAAGAGGAACAGAGATGTACAAGTGGCTTTCAGACCAACTAAACTACTAATCCTGAAGAATGGAAACAAAATTTTGGATCCTATATTAGGATTCAGTTTAAAGCCTCTTTCTCTTATTTCATATTGGCACCATATAAGACACAGAGGTTGGATATTAGGCATTTATAGATATACACTTAGTTGACGGCTTAACAGAATTAGCTTTTCACCAAACAGCTGTTGCTTTGCCTTATTAATCTTAAAGTTTTGTCATTAATAGAATTTCTTTTGGTATATTTGAAGGATGCTTATATCTGTGAGAAGGAAAACTCGTGTATCAAAAGAAACAGAACTGTAAATGATTTGAGGAAGATAATGCCAACCTGTGGGTGGCTGGAAACACGCTTTAACTCATTCTTCTTTACGCCAGGCAACCCCAAAAGGCAATGGTTCACTGCCAATTGCACCTCCCCCACTATGTGCAGTCTATGACGGAGGAGCAAGTCATAATTACGGTGGATGCTGCCACCCAATGAATTCTCGATTGGGAGGACTGCTTTATCGACCAACCAGAGTTCAACTGCCTGCTCAGGAAACATTCAGATAGAGATCACACTTGCTTGTGGAATAGCTCAATAAAAATAATGAACAATCAGGGACAAATAAACCTTAAATGCATCTTCAAACTGATCACATGGAACAGTTTCACATTTGGGGTATGCTTTTAAAGCTGCAGCCTCACTATATGCACCTGGTAACCCCTAAAAAATGAAGACATAGACTATGACAATAGCATAAAAGACATAAGACATTTGGAGATGCTGAATGTTTAAATGATTACCTGGTAAGCAACCCGTACTTTTATACCGTTATCAAGAGAAGAAAGATCTGCTGCAGACAATGGTTCTGCAATTTATACAAAATTAGTTGATTCACAAATTGAAGCCTAGAAGAATTAAGAGAATTACACATGAGCCAGGAGGATCCCAAATAATTTCAGGTCAACCATACACAACCCCAATAGTTAAACCACTTAATATCTTGGATATAATTATACAGAGATTACAAGTATACACTACTACTACACTACAAATATTAGTTCAAAAGTTGGCAAAAGACACAACTACTCCCGGAAGATTCAATATATGACACAAAGCATCTGCCAGGAGCTATGGTTTAGGTGGCAGGCCTTGAAATTCTTTCCATAAAGTGTTGACAAGTACCTGTCTTCATTACAACATCGAATAAACCAATGCGCTGGAAGCTCATAATATATGACCATAGACTTTCCTACTTTTAATGCATAAAGCGATAATTGAATATATAACTTCTTGATGACACAGCTGCGATTGCAGCAAAACCTTATCGTTTATGTATTTGTTGGCGTTTCTCAATCAAAAGCATTCCCTAGCCTTCTACCTTCTTTGAGAAACGAAGTATTTGTGTCAATAATTCTCATCGTTCAGACGAGGATTTCAAGAAAGTCCAGTAATTAGACATGGGGACGAAAACTTAATCCACATTTTCCAATCAACTGCAACTCGTGGAATTCAAATAGCAGTTAATATATGAGGCTAATTCAGTGTTGAACCACATCAACATACATTCAGTCCGTTTAAACAAAGGCAGGCTTATTCTGTACACAACAATAATATTGAATTTCCAGTCATACTAACAATTGGGCTGTTTGTCAAGAAGAACATATTTTACATAATTGCGGTTTTGACAAACTCACTAGGAAGAAGGCTCAAATCCCTGTGGAATATCGTGGACTTCGTTTCTTGAAAATTATCTGTTGTCCGAGAAGGCTCCACCCCAGGAGTGGAGGACTTCTCTTCGTCCACAGGAGTCATATCTCTTTGAGCGAAGACAGCCGCACAACAGCATTGCCATTTATGAGACTTCTCAAAATCGCAATTGCTCATTAAGTTGAAGCCAAATCCACGTCGGCCAGACTCCAAATCTAGAAGACAAACTTTAGAGTAAGGCTTGATGGGACTAACCCAGATGGTCCCGTTAACTCTCAAATCCATGAGTGAGAGAAAGATAACAACTTTCACTCCCTATGTATATGTATGAAAATGCAAATGCAGCAGCGATATAAATCATGAGAAATTAAGAGAAGGGTTGTTGATGATGGAGGTGTTGGGGTTGAGCAAAGGTGAGTTAAGATGGATAGGTAATCGGGATATGGAGTCGAGTCGAGGAAAACAAATGGTATTTGGAGTTGAAGTTGTTAAAACAAGTCCGAATCATTACACTGCAGCATAAGAAATTTGGCAGCGTTGGCAATTATGAGAGGCCATCGCCATCGGGGTTAAAGTTAAACATTGGGATGCATTTTATAAGGTCAATCCAGGGAATTGCCTTCTATTGGTTAAGTCACTCTGAAACGTGACACAAGATTCTCTTTCTCCACGCGCTTCCCATGACAGGTATATGTGTCATGACGTTTTAAAAAGTAAAAATTACGATGAATGTGAAGTACTGAAATGACTTGATGTTTACTGATGATGGCTTGTAATCTTCATAAAATAAAAAGGCTCATGATTAAGGGAAGAATGGGAGGATATGAAATCCTTTGCCTTATTTGTGAGTACCAATTTTGTCTTATTTGACCTAAGTCATTTATTTATACGAGACTTACATAAATAAATAACTTGGATTAAATAAGACAAGGTTAATATTCACAAATAGGGACAAAAGATCTGACCCGAATGGGAGATAGAAATGTGCTTAAGTAGAGATTAGGTCGAGGGGACACCAAATCCTCCAGTGAATTGAAGACATTAATAAATGCTCTATCTAGAAGCGCTTTGGTCTTCGTGAAAACTAAAAACAAAATATCCTTCTAGAAATGAGGAAACTAACAAAATGTAAGTAAACACAACATGCATGGGTCAAATCAAATGCTTTGTTTCAAAGCAACACCGCCAACCTTGCAACGTGATAACCGAGTAGGTGTTCCAAAGCTTCACATTGTTTAATAAAAAGGTTGGTTTGTTGGTATAATTCAGCTTTCCCTCCCGTCCCGTCCATCCCATTCCCATGTAATGGCTAATCACAAACGTTGAACTAATTTTCCTAGAATCATCAAGTTTCCAAGCCCACCGGTAATTTGGTGAATGTGGGTATAGCTAATTTTGGCAGTGGTTGCGTTTCTGTATCTCTAAAGTTAAACAAAACAGAAATACTTGTATGATTAAACCTGACCTAGCAAGCTAATGAAAGGGTTAAATATGAAATTAATCTCAAAATTCAATGTGATTTCTACTATGTTGGACCTGGTTCTAGTATTCTTCATTAAAGAGTACTTATGGTTCTTAATCACTAGGCCAAAAATGGATATTAGATTTCGCATTTCAAGTCGCCCCCTGAATAAGTATAACTCAGAAGATTATGCTGCTTTTTGATTAGTTTGAACAATCACTATGTAGTCTATGTTTCTCCCAGAGGTGAGCACTTAATCTGCACAGACCAATGATAATTTAGTTTGCAATAGGGAAGAAACATATGATTGGTTCATTGGGTCCTAGTGGCTTGATTATTGTCGGCAAGCTGTCCGCTTTCTTGTCATTCCTTTATGATTTGCCTTCTTCTAAATGCTGCTATGGTCTAACTACGCAAGTGGGTGTAGATATCGAGGACTGAAGAAGTTGGTGAAACGTAACAAAGGCGAAAATTACTCATCAACTAGTTAATTTAATTATCATGCCAAAAACAGATATTAATCTTCTATTAATATGATTGTATTGTAGAGTATCTATTGTGTCTTGTACGGACTAAACATTATTTAATTATATGACTATTAAAATAATTTCATTCAATAAACTATTTCTTGTTGGTGTTTTAAACATAATTTTAATTTAAAAGTAATTCAAGAGGTAATTTTGAAAATGAATAAAACAAAAGGAGATGTCTACTTTTTTTAAACCATTATATATATTTAAAAGGAGAAAAAGAGAGAAGAATAGAATTAAAGTCGCACAATTATGATTATTCAGATAACATTATTATATGAAATATCATCGTCAACAAACTCTTTGTATATTCTGTTTATCCGGGTGTGAATATCATTATTTATTAAGAAGGAGAGTAGGAATGTCATTGAACTTTTGTTTATCATTTCTTATGGTTTGGAGACATTACAAGGAGGTCATTGACCAAGATTAAATGGGCGAACATATGCTCACTAAAAGATGAAGGAGGATTGGGCATTACTCCTATTAGAAGCACTAATAAAATGTTGCTAATCAAGCATTTTTGCATAACTCTATTTGATAAGTAAACTCTACGAATTAGGTGGATTCAATCCATCTACATAAAGACCAAAAATTTCTAGAGTATTAGTCCTACTATCAACATTTCTTGAACCATGATGCATATCCTCAAGATAAGGGAGTTAATGATGATGGAGATTAAGAGCAAGATCAAGAATGACTCTAACATCAGTTTTTAGCATGTATTAAGAGCATTAAGGGCCCCTTCAGTAGTATTCTTTAAGAGTGCTTATGCCTGATTATGCTTATGTCAAAGATGTGCTATTATCTAGTCTTTACAACCTCACTTACAAGGATAAGACATAGATATGGCTATCACTCTTCCTGCTTCCTTTAACTTCCATTCAAAGAACTCCTTTTTACGGTTAGGGCACTCTTTATGGTGTTTTACAATAAATTTTGTAGACTTCCTTTGAAAGGACCTGCTCTTGAAGTGTATAAGATAGTTTGGTTTAATTAAGTTTTGTCTAGAGGTTCCTTTATGCTATAGTTAGCTTTCAGGCAAAAACTTAGCACACTTGATAAAATCAAAGAGATACAAAATCTCCCACCCACTTTATTTTACGTAATGAAGCTCTTGAGACCTTAACTCATATCTTCTTCCACTGTTCCTCCTCTACCTTTATGTGGAGTGAAATCTTGAAGCTTTAAGACATTGCATTAGCTTTTGAGGTTTGATTTAGGGCTATTTCTTTCCTTCTTTAGTTATAAAACTTGGCTAAAGAGGATCGAACTATTCTTAAAATTATTCTTGTTAATCTGGTTATTGTTTATAAAAGGAAAGACACCAAAGATTATTCCAACAAATGTCTTCACATCAAAAATTAAAACAGGGAAATACTGATGGCCTATAGTATGTATGCTTAGTGCTCCATGTTCCTTGCTTTGAATTGGGGTACTATCACTACAGAGTATCTATTCCTCTTTACAATATTTTAGGGTTTAGCTTCTAAAGAAGTTGTTTCTTTATTTTAACTTGTCTAGAATTCAAAGATTCTATTCCATTGTATTTCCTTAACTAATTTTGATAGCAATCTCTTGATAAATCATCTTGAATGTCTTCCTATGTTGGAAGTGTTTTGTATTCTAACTTATTATTTAATACATTTTTCCTTTAAAAAAGATTTTTGTTTATCATTTGACTATCTCAACTTCATCTGTATATATATATATATATATATACTTGTGAAATCAGTAATCATTNNNATATATAATTAGTAAATCTATTTACAAAATAAATGTGACCATATACCTCTAAGTCTTAAAATTGGTAGCTGCAATATTGAGATAGGGAAATGGTGTGAACTATAAATATTTCTTAACTTATGTGTGGCTAATTATAAAGAGGTTTTCAACAAAATTGCAATTTTATTCTTCCCAACAATTGTAAACCTTATTTTCATTAGGGATAATAATAATTTGAGTCAAATTTAGGTTTTTTATTGTCTGTATCTAATATAAAATTGAAATATTTAGCTTAAGCTCAAAACACAAATATGACATAATGATGCTCAAATGATTGAAAAACTCTTTAAAATATGTATATATAACACTCAAAACCTTCTTTCTACTAAAACCTATAAGAAAAACTATTTATAGGGTTTTGGCACCTAAAATAGCTATTGAAGCCAAAAACTAGTTGTCAAAATGGTTATATTCAATGCATTGGTTGACCAATATATATAAAAGCTCTAAATTCACTAGTTATTGAAACACTGGTCCACCATTACACATATTGATTAACCAATATGGCACATTAGTTAACCAATACATCAACCAATGTTACTTCAAACTCATGGTTCATAAAGTTTAACAACTTTATCCTATATTAGTTGACTACTAACCTATATAGATCGACTAATCACCCTAAAAATATGATTGTAACAACTTCAAATGATAATTTTTTTTAATCCAACTATGATTAAACAATTCCAAAAATAAAGATTATTTGAAAGATTAAAATGCTTTTATATTAAAATCACAAGCTTTAATGCCTCTTGATGAATGTAAAAACTCATATATTGAAGTAAGAAGAATGATTATACACGGTGAGCCTTTTGGATCATCAAATTAACAAAGTAAGCTTACAAATAATAATAAAAAATGTGAAATGACCTTGATGAGTTTTAATCTTCTTTTTTATTTATTTATTTTGTTCTTCATTTTATTGGTTGCAAACTTCAACCTTTCTTTATCAACTTTATACACTATCTTCTTAAGTTTATGACTTCATTTTGTTCTTATATTGTTTGCCATCAAAACAATAAACATATTAGTATTAATTATGTTTTTTAATCATCGAAACATCAATTGGAACCTCCTTTGGTTCAACAATCTCTCCCTTTTTGATGATGTCAAAACATTTGTGATATTATAGAACAATAATAAAAATAAGCATATAAAACATAATTCAAGATAGTGATTAACTTCCCCTTAATTCATGCATAAAGCATTATTCAATTTGAAGAGCATAATTCAATATTAAAAACAACAAATATTTAAAATCAAAGAAATATCCATACATGAAAATAACATAAAATTTTCAAGCATATCATATAGAGCTAAAAAATAAAAAATGACAAAATAATCATTGCTCCTATGTTTTACCACTTACTTTAAATCTAATATCAACAAACGTTCTCCCCATTTTGGAATCAGAAAAAAGAGATCCAAAAATGCACAACATAAAGGGTCATGCATCAAGCTAACTTAGTTAAAAAGATGAATTTAATCAAAATTGTCAAACTTTCTCACTAGAGAGTGCTATTAAATATTAAAAGAGAAAGAAAAAGGTCAATTTTCATATAGATGGCCTTGATTATGTCAAATTTGAAAAATCCTCAAATTTGGTATGATGCCTAAGTTAAAAATTTCAATTAAAACACCAAAGGCAAGTTTTCACAAAATTAGCAGTTGGAATTATAACAAATAAAACATAATTACTATATCCAACAATCAATTTCATAAAATAATGT
>JANZLF010000002.1:16717367-16729206 GCA_026546835.1 Erythroxylum foetidum
AAATTGAAAGTCTTAGGGGCTGAATTAAAATTCAGTTCCTTCAGATAACTTGTAATTCCATGTCTCTAATTTATTTATAAACAAAAATCAACTCAATTGAATCTCTACAGATCAAGATATCACCAAAACACCTAAGCACGTTCAGAAAAATGTCAAACTCAAACTCTTTAATCAATCCTCTCACTTTGATTCAATCAATCTTTTTCAAATAAAACTAAAAAATCCACAATTTTCATGGAGAGTTAGGGGAATGTTTTAGGAATCCAACACTTTAAAAATTAGGTCAATCGGATATCGGACAAAAAAGTTAGAAGTAAAAGAACGGGTAAGGGTCGGATCACCCTCGCGAGGAGGTCGCGAGGGGACCAAGTCGTCCTTGCGAGCTCGTCGCGGGGTGACGAGGTCACCCTCGCGACGCGTGGATGTCACGAGGGGCGCCTCCAAGCGAGGAGCTCACAATCGCGAGGCCTGCCAAAATGCAGCCCTCGCGGTCGCAGCGCCTCGCTATCGCGAGGCGGGTGCAAGTGCGCCGCGTCGCCCTCGCGACGCGGTTGCACTCGCTAGCTGCTTGTTCCACCCCTTTTTTTTTCAAAAACTCCTAACTTTCAAAATTCACAACTTCTGACTCAAAATTCCAAATTTTGCAAATTTGGTATTAATAGAAAGCTGAAAGGAAGCTTTACAACTTCCACGAGAACTTAAAAACCAATTTGGCCTCTAAGGGAGTCAAAATTTCACTTAAAATTTTAGTTCTATTTATGTTACCCTAAACAGTAACACAACTTCGAAAATTTTTATCTTTCAGCTCCAAGGTCCAAAAATGTCATACTTTATATCAATGAAAATATCAAAATAAAACCCACAACTTTCATGAAGATCTTAAGAGCAATTTCAGCCTCTATAAGGGTCAAAATTTCAATCAAAGTTATTGTCCAATAATGATCATCTTGAACAGTAACACAATTTCTAGAAATCACAACTTCCTATTCCATTGCCCAAAAATTTCATACTTTAAATCAATGGAAAGATTAAAACACAATCTTCAACTTTCAAGAAAGACTTCAAAGCAATTTCAACCTCTAACTAGGTCAAAATTTCACTTCAAAGTTTCTGCCCCTTAATTTCACCCTAAACAACATCTAAACTTCAAAATTTTATATCTTTCAATTCCCACATCCACAATAGGCATATAACACATCATTGCACAGCTATGAAATCCCTCTATAACTTTCAATAAGGCTACTTGATCTAATTCAAACCATATCAATCCAGAATTTGCCTCAAAGTACAGTACACATAAACCTACCCTTATGAGCATTTTCAAAAACAAAGCAAAATAAACTTAAATTCGAATGATCATAACTTCCAATCCCAATATCGAAAAATGACATACTTTATAGAGATAGAAAGCTATCAACAAAAGCTACAACTTTCATGAAGATTATTTTATCAAAATCCTTCCAAATCAACCCAGAAAAATTCATGAAAGTCTCAACTTACAAATCACTTTCTGCTACTATTCGTCCCAAACAAATTTTAGACTTTCAATTCTCTAAAAACTAACACTTTCACTATTCATTTCTTGCTTTTCAATTCCATTCAAAACAATTCGCTCACTATCAATTTCATAACACATACAAATTTACTCTAAACTTCACATCAATTCCATTAAACTCAAAAACCCCCATTTCATGCATTAACCTCAAAATATGATTTCAATTTCTCAAACTAACACTGCTCAAATAAAACATTAAACACAATCATTCGAATTCATAGATTTTTTTCTTTTTCTTTGCACATGAATAATTCACCACAAATTCCTCATTTAATCTCATTTAATAATTCAAATTTTTCAAGAAAAGTTCGGGGTCCAACAAAAGCATTATTTCGCAACATGGCAAAATTTGTTTCAAATTGATCCCAAATATGTACTAATTCTTTATTTACATTAAGTACATGAATTAATGTCTATAAATAAAATGGTTCTATTTTGCAATCTATGAGACAAAAATTGCGTCTTAAAATAGACAAAAATTGGGTGATGCACACCTAATTTATAATAAGGAAAACAGAAAAGTATAGAGACGAGAAAGATTTTAAGTCATAGTTAGTTTTTTCATCTTAAAGTTTTTCTAGAATTTAAGGGAGCAACCATCTTTCCTTTTATCTTCCTTATTACATCCATGGTCCTCTATGACTAATTCTCCATAATTGATTAAAACAAATTAAAATTTTGGGATTATCAAAATGTGATATTTATTTTATTTTTATTGTTCAATTTATATATTGAGTATTAATTATTTTTCTATATTAAGCTTTTATGATTGAATTGATTAATTAATAGGAAAACATACTAGTTAATTGCTTAATGCAATATGTCACTAGGTTAGATATTAAATTCATCATTGCTTGATCCTTTTAATCTTACGATGGAATATTGACTGAATTAAATGCAAACTTGTACATTTTGTGTTATTTTGTTTGGTAATCTTTATAGTTCGCAAAGATATTGCTCTATTAAATTTTATGCATATGTCTTAGGATTTATTTTGTAGTTATGGTTTATTTGATTGTATATTAAGTAGAAATAAGAATTGATTCCAAAAAATAATATTTAAAGTATAAATTAATTCATATTATATCAGTGATTGGTGTAAAATTGTCAAGGTGAATGTGGACTAGAACAAAGTTTATCTGATTAAGTTTTTGTTATTAATTTATTACAATCACAAACATACCTTTTATTTATTCTTACTTGCACAACATAAAGTAAGGCTAGATACTCTATATGAGATTGACCTTTTCTTCCACTATTGCATAATTGTCTAGAGTAGTTTTTGTTTGGTTGACACCTTTTTCAAGGAGTTGTTTTGGTTGTTTTATTATGTTTATGTTTATGTTTATGTTCATGTTTTTATGTTTATGGTTATGGTTATGGTTATGGTTATGGTTATGTTTATGCTTATTTTTATTTTTATGTTTATGTTTATGTTTATGTTTATGTTTATGTTTATGTTTATGTTTATGTTTATGTTTATGTTTATGATTATGTTTACGTTTATGTTTACATTTACGGTTATGTTTATGTTTATGTTTATGTTTATGTTTATGTTTATGTTTATGTTTATGATTTTATTTTATTTTATGTTTCCTTTTCGTTATTAATCTTTTTTTCTTAATCATATATGCACATTACCAAATCTTTTAACAAAGTTGATTTATAGTTCAGTCTAGAAAAAATAGAAAGAACTTTGTGCAAGTTAAGAAAGGAAGCAAAACAAAAATTCCAAGGACCTATAGATGAATACAAAACATTGAAGGAGCTTATTGCATATGATTTAAACTAGCAACCTCTCTACATCACATTCTCTAACGTAGAGATTAGTACTAGTTTCAAATTAAAGTCCACATTAATACATCTTGTACCATATTTTTGTGGTCTTGTAGGTAAAGATTCTAAATGAAATCATATATGGTATACACAAGTGTGAAACCTATGATAATGAAGAAAGACCAAATTAAGTTTAGAGCCTTCCCATTTTTATTAAAAGATACAATGAAAGATTGTCTTTATTACTTACCTTCTAGGATTATTGCCACATAGAATGATATGATGAGATTATTTTCCATCTACAGGGGCAATCACTATTAAAAGGAAAAATTTAAGGTAAGGCACTATAAAGGAAAATTCTTGTATAAGTATTGAGAGCACCTCAAAAAGTTTTCTACTAGCTATCCTCGTAATCAAATTAGTGAACAATTACTTATTCAATACTTTTATGAGAGCCTTCTATCCACCGATAGGAGTACGATCAATGCCACTAGTAGAGGAGAATTAGTAGATAAAAATCTAGAAGCCATTAGGAATTTGATTTCAAATATGTTATCCAACTCTCAATAATTTGACTCAAAGATTGACCAATTACCTAAGCTTATTAATGAGGTAGACATCTCTTCCCTTAAAAGAACTTATTTTATATCTAGCCTCTCATGTTCACCAAATGGGTGGCATATAAATAGCAAAGATGTTTTAAAAAATGAGGCACCTAATGAATATGTTCCCAACACTTCAAGAGGAGTCTATTGAGTAAACCAATGTAACAAGTAGTTTTTTGGGGCATCCATGGAGAAATTATGATCACTATTAAAAAATAAACAGCTTAGGATAGAGGATAACTCTAATTTTAGCTGTAGAAATCCATGAGTAATAAAATTATAGATCAAAGTTGGTTATGTTTTTAATAATACAAGAAGCCATATCTATTTATGCAACAACCAAACCAAAATTCAAATTCTAGTATGGCTTTGGAAAATATTATCAAATACTTTACTACTAATATTTAAGGTTTAGAACATCAAATGGGTTAAATGACAAATGTAATAAGTCACCTTGAGGCCTAAGTTTGGGAAAGGAGACGTTGCTATCTTATGTTATTGTGAACTCATAGGAAAATATAAGTGCCATAACATTTAAAAGCAGTAACAAGGTGGACGATCTAAGAAAGGTGATATATAGAGAAGATGAAGTTATAGAGAAGGAAGAGAATACATCAAAACCTAAATATAAGGTCCCTCCTTTTTTGGATACAAACTTTTCTTATTAGGTTAGAAAGGCCAAAGAAAAAATAATTAAGGATATTATGGAAATATCTAGGAAATTGGAAATTGATATATTTTGATTAGATGTCATCATGCGAATACCATGGTATACAAAATTTCTAAAGAAGTTATAAGAGAAAATTAAATGGTGATGAGAAAATAAGAATCGGTGAGACTCTCTTTAAATCCTCTCCCCTATCTTTATAACCAATTTCGTATCATATTTTTGCTGGAGAAAAGATTTGTTAATTCTCATCTTTCCTTACCTAACCTTGAAGCTACTTTCATTACTTTTTAGGAATGGATATAACTTATGATTTAGGAGACTTATTCACTATTCCTTTACCCCTTTCTATAACTCCATCTTATCCTAGCCACAGAAACTAGTTCCTTTATCCTCCTTAGGCATTTTTTTGATTCACTTGGCTGTTTTTTCTAATCCTTTAGCTTTAGCTTCTCCTCTTAGCTTTCTCACCCTAAAAACTCTTCTTTTAGGTGTCTTTTGCTTCCTACTCCAATCTCTACTCAATTTCCCCTATAATGATGATAGATCTTTTCCCTCCCTCACCTCTATTCGAAAAGTCTTGGTAAATTTATTCCCTTTGAAGTTTCTTCTTTGCTGGTGCTCTAAAACTTTTTGTGGTTCCTCTTTAATGCCTTTACCCCATCTTTGATACATAATTTTTCTTTTAAAGTAATAATTAAGTTGTAGAGGACCATAAACCTAAAGAGAAAGTTGGGTTTATTCATCACGTAAGAGATGCAGCATCTTTTGTCATTTCCCCACCTTTGGATGTTCTCAAAGCTAGTGCTGTAAAATGGAAACGAATCTATTTAGTTATTTTATAGATAAGAGGATTTCTTAACCTCGTATTAAATTATGGGTAGAAGCTAAATAAGGTAAGTGATGTTTAGAGCAAATGCTCACCATAGAGGAAGATTATTTCTTTTTTAAATTTATTGATGTCCACAATTTGTTGAATGATTTAAAGTGAGACCCTTGGCACTATAATGGAAAACCTTTATTCCTCCTTTGAACAAAATCTAATATGGTTTTTGAATAAAATTGGTCTTAGACACATGCCTAGTTTTATTTTCATAACGTCCCTTTTCTGTATTGTTCAACAACGATCCTTAGTTATCTAGCTAGTTCCACAGGCACATCTATTTGCCTTGATGAACATATAACTAGTTTGAGAAATACAGGGTTTGCTAAGGTTTGTGCAGAAGTAGAATACGATTCAAAATTGCTTGCCACTTTGAGTTTCTAGAGACTTGATAATGATGTAGGCTTAATAACCTCTAGAACTATACTAACTTACCCTTAGAAATCCTGTAAGATCAACCAACTTAGCAAATGGAGACCTACAGAGGAAAAACTTACTCTAATAGGACAAGTTAAGGCAATGAGGTTCTTACTCCTAAACCTAATGAAGTCCCCTTAATTAAGCCAAGTATTCCTATCTTAGTGAAATTCATAGTAAATCATAAAATTGATATACTTTTAAGCTTTAACTTGGTTGCAAATGAAGCTCTAAAGAGAGTACTTCCACAAAGCTCCAAGTAGAGAACTCATATTTTTATGCCTATCTCTATTACTAAATCAAAAATACGTAACTGTCTTGCCAAATCTGAAGTCTTCAATGACCAAGCTTTGATCTTCACAAATTAAAGCCTGGTCTTTAAAAGGCTTAAGTTGTCTTAAGAAACAACAAGAAATCTATGATTATCTTCTTAATAAAAAACCATATATAATTGACCTCAAAATAAATAATTGAGGAGAACATACTACGCAAAGTAATTCAGCTTATTGGGAAAAATTGCATCATCTTATCATACCACATAACTCATTATAATGGGAGAATCATAGTGACCTATGGCCTTAAAGCTATTAAGATACTCCAAGTTCAGATATTAGATCAATTTATCAATATTAGGATAAAATACGATCATCTTGGATGATATCAATGTTACTTTTGTTTATACTGCTAACCGTGCTTTCTAAAGGCATCAATTATGAGAGGACTTGAGGTCTCTTTCTACTAATACTCAAGTTGTTTGGCTTATAGTAGGAGACTTTAACTTTACTTTATATGCTTAAAAGGTCAGAGGATCATCTCATATACCTAAACATGCTGAAGAGGAATTCAGTAACTATTTAAGGAACTCTAATCTAAAGGATTTAAAATTCATTGTAAAATTATTTACCAGAAGTAATAAGTAAAAGGGGGAATAGATCATTAAAAAGAAGCTTAACAAAGAACTAGTTAACTCCTTTTATATGCTTATGTTCCTTAATAACTGTAGCTTCTTGAATTCTCCTCATTATCTAATAATATTCTAATATAAGTTAAGTTGTCATTGCCAAATAGAAGAGTGTCCTTTTAGATTCTTCAATATTTTAATTAAACTAGACAGATATAATAAGGCAATAATGGAAGGGCTATCATTTCAATTGAAGTTTATAAAGCTTATAAACTTATGAGGAAATCTAAGTATATTTGTAAAGAAATTAAAATGCTTTATAAAAAACATTTCAATAAGGATATGCTCTCAGTTATCTTTATTGCAAAAAAAGATTTACAATCAGCTTAAGATAAGATTTATGCAAATCCTAGTAGCTTTTCTTCTAAGTTAAAAGAGAAAATTCATCTAAATAAATATTTGTTAGCACTAGAAGCCTATAAGTCCCTGCCAAAACAAAAATCTAGAGTAAAATGCCTTTAAGAAAGGCATAGTAACTTTTCTTACTTAAGAAGGAACTATAAGAAATTAAGTAGCTTAGTAGAACCTAAAGGAAATTTATGATGATCAAGAAAAGCTAAAAGCCCTAGCTTTCAACCACTTTAGAATTGAAGCTAATTCCTCATCATCTTTGTAAGCATTAAGTGATTTTATCTCTTCTAGTTTCTTGTAGGATCAAGCAGCATCGCTCAGCTCACCTATTTCTACTTTAGATATTGAAAAAGCTCTTTTCAGTAAGCATCGTAGTAAGGCACCTAAACTTGATTATTCTAATGCTTCATTCTTACAAAAGTATAAGAGTTTGGTGAGCATTTAGCTCATCAAGAAAATATCAAAGTTATTCTCTTTAGGGAAATTGACTAAAGAAAAGAACAAGACATTCTTACATATTGTCCCTACAATTCTTGATATCTCATCCTTCAAAAACTACAAGTCTATTGCTTGCTATAACACAATTTATAAGGTCATTTTAGAGATGTTGGAAACTAGATTAAAGGCTATATTGAGAATCATAATCAATTCCATACAAAGAGCCTTAATACCTAATGAATTATTAATGATGATATCCTAATTACTCAGCATCTTTTTGAATCTTATAATAGCAGAAATTCCATCGAAATTGCTCTATGAAGATTGGTTTTTATAATTCTTTTGATTCCGTTAACTGGAAATTATCTTAGATTCACTTAAGGATTTTTCATTTCCAAAAGTTTTCATTCAATGGATTGATTAGTTTATCTGTACTCTAGCCCATAGTGTCCTTATTAATGATGAACCTATATGTGTGCTTACATCTTAAATTTTAACTCTTTTCATTGAGGTGTTAACTTGTCTCATATTCTACAACATTAGCCTAAGTATGTCTTTCAAATTTTGAAAATCTAAGGCTTTAGAGCTTTTTATTTGTCTTTCATCGATGATCTAGTCTTGCTTTATGATGTCGATAAAATTGTTTTTTTTTTGGAAAATGAATGTAATTGTATTAACTTTAGCGAAAGTTAGTTCAACATTACAATGAAATACAAATTAATAGCTAACATTTAGCTTACGATATGAGTGAAATTACAAGATTGGTCAAAAATATTACAAAACATATATTACAGTTTCCATCTATTTTTCCTTCCAAGGGTGAGTGCGTTTTGCACATTTTTTGCAATCAATATAACTCTAACCCAATTAAAAATTTCTTCTGCTAGCTGATACTTGTCTACTTTAACTCAATTGTACAGTATGTTATTTCTTTCCTTCCAAATAGTATAGATACTAGTGGTGAATGTTATTTTAATTAGCATCCTATTCTATTTTCCATGTTTGGTGAGATTGATGACCCAGTTTAGAGTTTCATTCCATTTGTATGTGTAGCTAACTTCTACTAACAAGTTCAAGATTATGCCCCATATCGCTTTAGAGTATCTACAATTGAAATATAGGTGATTTCTATCTTCTTTAGCTTCTTTACATAGTACATAAGTAGAGTCATAGATACCAAACCATCTGTTCTTTGTTCTAATTTTATTTTTAATCACAAGCAAGCTTTGAGATTAAGAGACTGTTTCTAGAGACGCTCATGTCAAGGGAATTCACCAAAACTACTTATAAATAACTTATGGTAGGAGTGGTCACTCAAACACTTTTTAGATCTTCTAAGACTCAAAGTTAATAACATGAAAAACCATTTATTTTTCATGCTAATTCTAGTGATTTGGCTCAGTAATTACTCAACTCAAGAAATTAGATACTAATTACTTGATATTAATAATTTCCTAAGAGCTTCCTTAATTCTCTGCTCAAATTCGTTACCTATTTTATTTTACTTGTTAATTTTAGTTTCTTTTAATTAAAAATATAAAATCAATCCTTAAGCTAGATAATAGGGGAAGGGTAAGTACTAGTGTTCATTGTCTTTATGAGATTGAATCGTACTTTTCGATATTAGCTACAACTATATCATGCACTTGTAGTATAACAATATTGACAATCGTAAAATAAGCCAACCATATCTATACTAAAGTCTTCTGTCATCTTTATGGTTATCCAAATCAAATATTATTAGGAGCTAATTTATTTAAGAAAGAAAATTTTCAAGTAATTTTTCAGCATATTGAGTTCAAATCTTTCGTTGATTTCTTCATCTGACTCATATTCTTCTTTTTTGATCTGTTCAAGCAAATTTGTAATGGTTTCAATATTTTCTTTTTTTGGGTTAAAATTTTTCAGCTCTCATTGATTTCTTCATAAAGGCTAGAATGAGTGAGCTTTAAGTTTTTTTCCTTTGCTTTATCTAGGATGTTGTTCAAAATGTATTTGTTGGAGGATGTTGAAGGTATGCTTTAATTGGGGGATTGTTAGAGTTTTTGTAAATATTTTTTTTGTAACTGGGCCTGCTATATGTTTTTTATTACTTTTAAAAGGAATTTTTGGTCTTTGGTTTGTTATTCTAAATTTGATTAGTCATTATTTAAGGTTTCATCACTATTTATTATCAGTTTCTATTCTTAAGATTTCATTTTTAAATTCTTCATCAGAATGATGTTCAAAGGACTCCCTATCAAAATCATTAAGTTTGGATTTTTTCTAATGTTTTTTAATCTAATTATAGGTTTTAGAGTTTTTTATTGATTTTACAGTACCTAGCTATGTGCCTTTTTTATTGCACTTATAACATGATATATTTCTCAATTTGTTGTTAAAGGAATGTTTTGAGGCTTATCCAAATATTTACTATTAGGCTTGGGTTTCTTTTTAGAGTTTTCTATGTTTTATTATGGGAATTTATTTATAGTTTTACTATGTTGGGTTTACTATAGTCTTTTTAGCTATTGCTCTAGGAGTTATCAAATTGTTGGCAGAAAGTTCCCAATTCTTTTTGGTTTTGAACATTATACATTTCAATTGTTTTTGGATTTTCATATCTTGGCAAAATTTAAGACCTTCTTGTTGGTTATAACTAATAAGCTCATTATAGCTTTTTTTCTAATTTTATTCTCACATTTTCAACTAATATTGGAGGTAGTCCTACTAAGAAATTATCCTTCAAAAAGGGTGATTTGAATCTTCTATGAACACTAGTCTAGTTAAGAATGTATATTAGTAACAATTGAAATCGGAAAGTTTTTTGCACCAAAGGTTTGACAGTAATTTAACATTTTTGTCTTTTAAGTGAGAAGGGACTCCTACAAAGTGTAGGCAGGACATGTTTAATGAAGAAAATATTGAAGATGAGTTGGAGTTTAAGGCCAAATCAAAAGTGAATGAGCAAATTGGTGAAACTTGTGAAGTTACAGAATCATTATTAGCAATGAAAATAGATTCAAAAACTCTGAATGCTGAAATTACTATAAATCACAAGAAAATGCTACCTTATGTTTTATAGGCTCCGAAGATCAAATTGAAAGCTCAACCTAATCACCTTAAATATGTCGATTTGGATGATGGAGAGTCATTACCAGCGATCATTTCAAAAAGGTTGACTGAAGAGCAAAAGAAAAAATTGGTGACACTACTTAAAGAATACAAAACTGCAATTGTTGGACTTTAGTGGACATAAAAGGAATCAACACAGCGATTTGCATACATAGGATTCTTTTATACGACAATGCTAAACCAATACAGGAACCTCAAAGAAGACTTAATCTAATAATGAAAGATTTGGTAATGAATGAAATTTTAAAACTTTTAGATGTAGGTATAATTTACCCAATCTCGGACAGCAAATGGGTAAGTTCAGTGCATGTTGTGCCCAAGAAAATGGGTATGACAATGATACCAAACTAGAATGATGAATTGGTGCTAATAAGGGTATAAAATGGGTGGCGAATGTGCATAGACTTTACAAAGCTTAATTTAGCTATTAGAAAGTATCATTTTTCATTACCCTTTATGAATCAAACGTTAGAAAGACTTGTTGGTAAATCATGTTTATACTTTTTAGACGGTTTTTTCAGGTTACTATCAAATAGCAATTGCTCAAAAGGATCAAGAAAATACTACATTCATGTATCCTTTTGGAACATATGCTTTTATGCGAATGTCATTCAGTATCTGTAATGCTCAAGGTACGTTCCAAAGATGCATAATGAGTATATTGAGAATTGCATTGAAGTATTCATGGATGATTTCACTGTTCATGAAGATTCATTTGATGACTGTTTAATCATTTATCTAAGGTTCTTAAAGATGCATTAAGACAAATTGGTCTTAAATTATGAAAAATGTCACTTTATGGTATATCAAGGAATTGTTTTAGGCCAAGTGCTTTCATCCAGGGGCATAGAAGTTTATAAATGTTAGCCCCAAAATTTTTTTTTTAAAATTTAAGCATGATTAGATTAAATTGGTCAAGTTAGATTAACAATTATTGAGGTGTCATTAATTAAAATGTGTTAGCACTAAAGGAGTTAGTTGAAGAATTAATGAAGTTTAATATGTTAGTTGGTTAGTTAGGTTGAGATTAAATGCAATGGGCTTGGGTCCAAATGAAATAAGTTAGTAGAAG
>JANZLF010000002.1:16767953-16788607 GCA_026546835.1 Erythroxylum foetidum
TCTCTTATTACTCTATTCTTCTCTGTTTTTCCTATTGTTTTCTTGCTTGAGTTTCTGGTGTTGAGGTTGATTGCCGGAATAGTGATTGTTCGGATTTAGGACTCTAACAATATGTTTACCTTTATAAATGATTTCTGTGTATATATGTGCTGCCAGTGATGGTAGTCACGAAAATTATTCTCTTCTTTACCCTTATGAATCATGTATTACAAAAGACAATATTGCAAGACATCGAAAAACATTACAGGACCCCAGATGAAGATTTCAGCATTCTTCTGGAGGCAGCAGTTATGTATGATAGGCGAGTTGCTGCAATCTTGAATGAAGATGATTCTGTCAAGGAAGAGATCATTTGGAATGACATATCAGCTGGGAAGCGCTACTTGTATCCTCGGCTATTATTTATAATTACTGGTAAAAATCTTCATTTCTATTTGGATCTGGAAGAATTTTACATAAGTGATACCATTCTGTATGCCACAAGTTTTACCCAAGTATATGTCGTTCGTTAAGGTAAAGGGCCTGAAAAAGAAAAATACGAAAAGAAGATAAGGTGCTTAAAACTTAAGCGTGTGGCATTTCGTACAATGTGGTTGACAGCTGAGGATTATCCTTTGCTTCTTGGTAGGATAACTTCTGCATTGCTTCTACTTGATTATGCTGATGGTTTTCCTCTCAAGGTTTAATGTCAGCTATCCTATGGTTGCAGGATCAGCAGACCTTGGTGTTTGCCTGCATACTTCATCATCAGGGTTGGACCTTCCCATGAAGGTATGACAAAAATTTAATCATTCATTGAAAATACCTTTGGGTAAGACATATATTGTTCTCAGCTTTTGGAACCCTTTCCTTTTTCTAATTTCTCCATGAAAATATCTGGCCCCAGGTTGTGGACATGTTCGGTTGTGGACTTCCTGTTTGTGCTGTTGCCTATTCTTGGTAATTGGTTTCTGTATATTTTATCAGTCTTGTAGGTTTCAGTTATGCATAAATGTGGCAGGTTCAAGTTGGTAATAATATGCCTTTGTTTGAAGCATAAAGGAGCTAGTGAATGTTGATAAAAACGGTCTTCTCTTCTCATCATCCTCAGAATTGGCTGATGAACTTATGGTAAATCCATTTACCTATGTTCTTCTATGAATGATTGTGTTTGATTAACTTTGAAGTGGTTTCCTTTCTCAAGTTTTTATGGTGCAATTTTGAGTGTAAAAGGTGTACAGTAGATCGACATTCTTACTGATTTAATTCCTACCATTTAGAGAAATAAAAAGGAAACCCCAGACACAAACACATACTACACACACTCACGCATTCTCTAAGAATGTTATTTCTAATGATATAAGAGCTAGTGTGCTTTCACTTGTTTTTAAATCTGCTGCTTGCCCAACAGTGGGTAGTTGGATAGAGAGATGGACATTACAGAATTGTTAACCAGTTGATTCATAATCCAATGCAAAACTATGCTGCTGAATGCACACAGATGATGTTCAAGGGCTTTCCAGATGAATGTCATGCATTGAACTTGCTTAAAGATGGTGCACTGGAAACGGGTTCCTCAAGGTGGAGCAGTGAGTGGGAAGAACATGCTTTGCCATTACTAACAAAGGCGAGCGAGCTTCATTAATTCACAGCCGAAGTTACTGTTTATTTCTCCTACGGCATCTTACTAAATTTTTTCTACATTCTTCAGCACTCATGTTGAATGCCACTATCTGCTGAAGCTTGTCCATACGGCTTCTGCAGTGAATAGATAGTTTTCCTATGGATTTTCATAAATTTGATTTAACTATCAAACTTTTCCTATGGATTTTCATCAATTTGATTTAACTTTCAAACTTGTAGGTTGTTTCTGCGAACCTGAGGTAGTTTTCAGTTTGTAAATCAAACCAGGTAAAGTTCAATCATTCCTCTAGGTAAGTTATATAGGTTCAGCAATGCAGAACAAACAGGAGAAGCACTAGATCAAAGTCCAGATATAAGAAACATTTTGTATTAAACAATAAACAAAGCCAGATTTACACAAATGCTTAGTTATAAGTTAATACTGACCCACGTATTGTCTGATTTCAGCGTTTTCAAAACTATGTTATATGCTTATACAAGGCAGTGTGTTTGGGACCTGTGAGTAATCTTGGATGCTGGTTCGTGGAGCAGGCATAAGTTAACCAACTGTGCCAGGAGCACAGAGAGCTGTTTAGTTTATCAGGAACCTGCATTACTGACTCATGGGTAGATAACTCTGTATGCTTTTAATCTTGAAACATAACTATACATGCTTTATACACTGGGTTTTTGTTATGATGAAGCTTGATTTTTTGTTTGTGCTTGTAAACATGCATTGCAGACGTAAGAAATAATTGAGTTGGGGAAATTGACTACCTATCTAGAATTTCTCAAAATGTTGATGCTAGCATAGTAATGCAGATTGTGAAGGTTAACAATCTGTGAGATTTAATGGAATCAACGATGTAATGAGATTAAAACAATGTAGCGGAATGTGCTTTTAATTTTATATTAGTGTGCAAGAATGACATAAACACGCATTCCATTGTAGAACTTTTGCTTAAGTGAGGTTGGCAACTACAACAAAACTTTGATCCCATCTGAGGAAATTGCACTTCTGAGTTATTTAAGTTATTTTTTGCTTGGAACACATTAAAGTTGTATTGGAACTTCGGTCAGTTATCATACGCCGATCTGACAAAACCAATTCAAGAGCACGAAGATTTAAACTTGGTTGAACTCAAGCCAATCCAAGAGCTAAACACATAGATGCCCACCAGGTGTGAGTTCACGTTGCGTCAAAAAAATAATACAATTATTTATAAAAAATAATAAATTTTATAAATAATATTGAATAATTATTAAACAAATATGATTAAAAATTGTATTTTAAAAATAATTATTAAAATTAAAAAATATTAAATTAATATAATTTTTGAAAAATAAAAATAATACAAATAATAATAAAAACGTCGCAAAAGACATTCTGCGACGTTTTAAAAAACGTCGCGAAATACATTCTGCGACGTTTTTAAAAAAACGTTGCGGATTCTTTCACATTCTGTGACGTTTTAAAAACGTCGCGGAATGTTTGACAATTCGTGACGTTTTTTAAAAACGTCGCAGATTTTCCTAACTTTTAGTGACGTTTTTAAAAACGTCGCAAAATGTCGATATTTTCTGTGACGTTTTACATAAAACGTCGCAAAAACCTTTTACTTACATCACATTTCACGACGTTTTTCGTGACGTTTTTTAAAACGTCGCAGAATATATTCTATGACGTTTTTTGACAATCTGTGACGTTTTAAAAACGTCGCAAAATGCCTTATTTTTTTGTAGTGTAAAACTAATAGGTAAAATGGCCTTAGCTTTCAAATTGTTATTGGCATGGGAGAATTGCTTAGGTTTATTTTGATAACTAGTCTAATAACGGTCTTGTATACTTGTATCCTAACCTATTTCACCTAAGTTACATGCTGAAGTAAAAGGCAAGGGTTAGTGAATTAATCTCTTATCAACAATAGAGCATCAAGTATAAAGACTTTGAATGGTTATCTGACGTTGTGCCAACCTATAAGATGAGTGTTGATATGGAAGATAGAGTTACTTAGTCCCTCCATTCTTCAGAGAAATTCATAAATCAATATTTTAAGAAGCTTTTTATGCAACATGCTCCTAAGATGGCTTTACACTGAATAATTTGTTTTCATGTAAAAAATTCTAGATATGTTGTTACAACATGGTTAGCTTTAAGAAATAGGTTAGCCATTATAGATAAGGTTAGGAGCTCTTCTCTCACATATTTTAATTGTGTTCTTTGCTCTAATAGTTATGAGACAAGATATCATTTATTTTTCATTTCCATTTTATTACAGCAAAGTGGAATATAATCAAGTTTGCTTGTATTATTGATGGCGTGTATAACTAATAGGAGCAAATTGTTAATTAACTAGTTGATTGCAAAATGTTAAGGGATAATGCTAAACTCTAAAAGCTAGCATTTTGTGCTCCGATATATGAAACATAGCAAGAAAGCAATAGGAGAGAATTTAGATGTAAATAAATGGATGAAACTTGATATCAGATGAATATTGTGAGTAAGATTAAAGAGTACTAAATGTTGTGTATGAATAATGAAGAAATTACTAGTGAAGTTGCTCAAAGATGGGGAATTCCACAATAAGGCCATCAATATTGATTGACCCTAAAATGAGTACATATAATACTAGTTTTTTAACTAGTTACTTCCGATTGTGTGCCCGACTTGTATTTTATGAGGTGTAATTGTTTTGACACTCCATGTATATTTTGTGAGACTTAGTCTTAATTTTAAAATATAATTTTTATTTAATTTCTTAAAAAATACTTTTTAGATAGATTAACTATGTTGGTTGTTTCAAAATCATTAGTTTGTTAAAAATTTTATTAAAAATATGTAATTAATAAATTATCTACTAATGTTGAAATTGAAAATTTATTATATATGTATATATGTATATGTAAGAGAGAGAGAGAGAAAGCGATTTTAGATAGAGATGATAATAGGTCAGGTCAAGTTAGGACCTATGGTTTTTTTAAATTTATAAAATGACACCATTTTGTAATTATTTATAAGATCTTATGTCGGGTCAGGCTTAACTTAGCTTGGCACTTTGTTTAGTCTAGAAAATTGGGCACGAGGCGTAGTCAACTTAAACTTGACAGATTGACTTCAAGCAAGATCGGCTTGAATCAAAGTCTAATTGTCAAACCTAATTTTTGACGCATACTAAAATTGACGTGATTATTAGGAGCTCGGCCGAGTATCCGAGTTGTAGGGAATCCTGTATTAATTAAGGCAACGTTGCACTGAAATTATCGTGCAGAGAATGTTGCGCGTTACATAACGACCATTGCCTGATAAGAGGTGGGACTGGGGTCTGAAAGAAAGATTTGGAGATGTTGTGATTTTGGTGAATAATGTGATTGATTATAAGAAAAGCCAAAATGTGATGGAGTAAATTGTATGCCACGTTAACAAGCAATGTACTAATACTATTGGTAGTTTAGTTATGGATTGCAAATCCCAATAAATAAACCGACCAACGTCATAAAATAACTTAAAGGGAAAGCGTTGGTTGGTGGGCATGTTTTTCTTTTTGCCCAATTCAATGATGGTAATTTTTTTATGGTAGCAAGAAGATTTAATTTAAATAACTGGGAAATGCCTAAGTCACGGTAACTTGATTGAATTGAATTTATTAGTATTGTCATTGAGAAGCAAAAGAATGAGGAACAGTTAAAAAGTTGTGGAAAGAGGCAAGACTTGTCTGGGAAGTGTAGGGCAATGTGGATGTGAAGTCTGTTAAGATTTGGTCTGGGTTTATGCAGACAGCTTACTCTGTTCTTTTGCTGCAGTCCCATCACCACCTCGTTCAAATTATAAAACACTTATATTAATAAATATTTGTTACATAAAGTATCTATTATTATATTAGATTGTATTATGAATAAATAAATAAATACATGCAAATGCCAAAAAAAAAAAAGAGGAAGCAACTGAAAAAGCCGAGCCAGATACAGATTGCGTCTCTGTCTGTACCGGCACATTCCTCAATAAAAACACTCCTTCCCATCTCTATTACAATTCTACCCTCCAAGACAACTTGCGTTTTTCTCCAGTCAAAACAAACTTCAAAGTCTAAATACTCAGTCACTATCTCTTCACTCTAATCATTTCCTTTGTCTCTTTGAGACTAATATTTCGGTTCCCTTCTTCTCCTCTCCGTTACCATCATCCCATTAATTTGACTTTGTTTTTTTAATATGTCAAAGCCTTCGTCGTCTTCATCGACGAGGCCGCTCACTAATACGACGCCGTCCCATGCTATCAGACCCGAAAACTACTCCCACAGCCCCGTCCACTACGCTGTCGTTCTCGGCGACCACACCACTCTCTCCAGGCTCCTCTCTTCCCTCCCTCGCCTCTCCGATCCCTGTGTCATACTCACCGAGTCCGAGTCGCTGGCTCAGGAGCAACTGGCTGAACAGATCTCCGCCGTTCTAGACCGCCGTGACGTTCCTTTTCGTGAGACTCCTCTCCATCTCTCCGTCCGCCTCAATGATGTTTTTGCTGCACGCAGTCTCGCCGCCGCCGGGGCTGATGTCTCCCTCCAGAATTCCGCTGGTTGGAACCCCCTCCAGGAGGCTTTGTGCCGCCGTAGCTCTGAAATTTCTTTGATTCTTCTCCGCCTTCACCACCGCTCCGCTTGGGCTAAGTGGCGCCGCCGTCTCCCTCGAGTTATCGCTGTTCTACATCGAATGAGAGACTTTTACATGGAGATCTCCTTTCACTTTGAGAGCTCCGTTATTCCTTTCGTCGGCAAGATCGCTCCGTCCGATACCTACAAGATCTGGAAGCGCGACGGTAATCTCCGAGCAGACACTTCCCTCGCTGGCTTCGACGGCTTGAAGATCCAGCGGGCCGATCAGAGTTTCCTCTTTCTCGGCGACGGCGATCAATCTCAAAACGTTCCGGCGGGGTCTTTACTCGTCCTAAACCGCGACGAACGCAAAATCTTCGACGCTTTCGAAAATGCCGGAGCTCCGATGAGCGAGTCCGACATTGCTGGATTCTGCTCCCAAACAAGCGTTTATCGACCGGGAATGGATGTCACGAAGGCCGAACTTGTAGGCAGGACGAACTGGAGAAGACAAGAGAAGACCGAATCAGTTGGTGAATGGAAAGCAAAAGTTTATGAAGTTCACAACGTAGTTTTCAGTTTCCGCTCGCGTAAAGTCGCTAACAGCGAAAGCGACGTCGCTGGAAGCGAGCAAGTTTTACCTCTAGAGCTGGACGAAGACGGCGACGGTTTCTTAGTCGCTGAGAACCCAAGCTTCAGTTTCAATAGCGACAGGAGGAGGCACAGTAGTTTCGTGAGAGAGGAGAGAGAGTTGGTGACCGTAGGGAGAAAGAGCGTGGACATATTCCCTTCATCATCGTCGTCGTCGTCACAAAGAAGGCCGGCAGCGGTTACAATGGCGGCGGCGACCCCGCTGACGAAGGAAAAGGAATACGTGAGGAGTTTGAGGCCGTCAGTGTGGTTAACTGATCAGTTTCCCTTAAAGACAGAGGAGTTACTGCCGTTACTAGATATTTTGGCCAATAAAGTGAAGGCTGTACGGAGGATGCGTGAGCTGCTCACTACTAAATTCCCGCCGGGTACTTTTCCAGTTAAGGTAAGGGCAAAATTGACAAATAGTATTCAACTTGTAGGACTTATGTGTGAATTTTTGTTACTTCTTAAGAGTAGAGTAGTCTAAGCAAATCAGTCAAATTTGTCTTCTTTCCTATAATATGGGAACAGAACTTCTCTTGTTCCCTTCAACTCTGTTCCTTCTTAAATGTATGATGAAAATCAATAATCTTAAATGTGTGATGAAAATCATAGAACAGGGTTGAAATTGGGCAACGGATACAGAGGATCCAATGGTCATTGTGTGTGTGGGGTCCAAATTATACGAGGTTTCAAAATTTGTCAAGTAGGAGATTGCCCTTTGCCTTGAAGCATAACTCGTTGACAAAACTCAATGATCATCCTGTTTTTCAATTTCTATCAAATATTTGTGCTCTTTGTATGGAGTTGATTCGATGTGCTTAACGATAGTTATTGTGATTGGTTGTGGCGGGACCAGATTGCAATTCCAGTGGTCCCCACAGTAAGAGTGGTGATAACATTCACCAAATTCGTAGAGCTACAATCAGCTGAACAATTCTACACTCCACTCTCAAGTCCAAGACTTTTTGGCAATGGAGGGAGATCAACGTCAGATGACGTTCAGAAATCGGACGAACATTATTGGTCATTACCTTCTTCTTCATTTTCAACACCCACGTCATGGCTTAGGCGGAACAACAGTCAATCCACTAGCAAGCAGCAACCACGTTATAATTCCTCTACTACTACTACTCCATCGGACCCATTTGCCATCCCAAATGGCTATACTTGGACAGCCATGGATGACAAGTGTGGAAAGGGCAAGAAATCTAAGTCCGTAAGGAAATCCAACAAGTGATTCGTACTATGTGATAGAATTTGGATTTTAGGCCAGTGGAGAAGGAAAATGTACAAAAGGGAATGTTTGGGGAGATTGCCTGATGATATAAATCTTTCCTTTTCCATTACAATGTCTTTACCAATACAATATATTGTAGATATGCCCATCTTTTGCTATTCAATCACTGGGCTCTGATTTGGCCTATGAGATTCTGTGCCTAGAAGGTGAGCTGATTGGCTGCAGATATGTTGCAGCCCCATTTTGGTATCAGTGTAATTGTTTCTCCAAGTAATTAGTTCATGTTTACTATTTTTTTTGCGATCTGGTTGGATATTATTTCTTTCCAGATGTTCTTTCAAATCCTTAGTTTCCCATGTATTAAGACATAAAGTCATACAATCCTCATGATTCTCTTTTAAGTTGATGTGGGAATTCGAGTTGGCTTTAGCTTTTTCTCTTTATTTGTTTCTCACTTTGGCTTCAACGGTCGTTAATTTCTGGTTTTTTGTCAAAAACATAGTATTATAAAAAGAAAAAGTAGTTACTGAATCATTTTTCATACTGCTGACGAACAAATGTGCTTTGATTGGCTTTTCTATACAGTGGTTGCGTGTCTTTTTTGCAGCATAAAAGTGTATCAATGAAGCGCATTGTGTCATAGATGTGCTGCTGCAAATTTCTATGGTAATGAAATCCCCATTTCATTTAGTTCTTCTAACTGCACTCCATTCTTTCTGGCGGTGAAGATCAACATTCGAACATTGGGCGAAGCTTATTTTGGCTACTTAGAGATCAGCTTGTGTTTATATAAATAGTTATTTAGCCATGTTTCAAATTTCACTGCATACTGATAGGAGTTTGGTAATTGGTATACTCTTTTGTCCTGTACTGAAAAGTCTCTTAGACTAGAATATCTGAGAAACACTGACTGCCTATATGCAGTGTGATGCTTGTTGATTAGTTGGGTAAATTCTGAAGCAAACGCGGTGTCATATTCTTACCTCCTTTTCACTTTGAACGTAATCCAAATGCAAGGGTCATAAATAGAGCAGTTCACCAAAGTGAAACTCCCTACGCATATTTCTAGTTTTCTATGTTTTGATGCAACTTCATGCATGTATGGAAGTATATGACATTTGGTAACATGAAAGAATTATAGTATTTACGAGACAACCATTGGTGAAACCCATGTTATGAGTTAATATGTAGAGCGGGGACAATATTAGGTTGTGAATCTTGGTTGAAAGTAGGGGTAGTTATTATTGCTAAATGTTTTTGTTAGGGAAGAGAATTGAAAAACTAAGGGTGATGCTTGACCATAGTTTGCTTCACAATTAGGAAACCAGTGAGCTGGCAAGTCTCTTTTTAAAAGAATATAGTGCAGTTAAAGACAGCACATCTGCAGGAAACTTTTTCTTTTGCTTAAGAGTCCTCAATTACTTTCCATTGGCTCCTCAATCAAGTTTTTCCATCCAAGTGCCAAGCGGTCACCTTGAGGTATCATCTCTGTCTTCCAATAGATCTAGAAAATTATAATCTGCTCCTCAATTATGTAAAACTTAAAGTTTGTGTTTAGGATGATGTAGATTCAGATCTCTTCCTTTGTCTCCATAAGATGCATGCTTACCTTGATAAACCAAACTCTGCCACCATTTTCTGAAGCGTTCAGGAATTCTTGTTTGGACTTTGAGCTACAACTAAGCATTTCTTTTAGTTCTATCTTTGAAACCATTACTTAGCCAACCTGTGCTTCCATCTCATTTCATGCTTTTTAATTTTGACTACTGCAGAAGTTGTTAAAAGATTAATCTTTGCCCTTTAGGACCAAAGGTTACAGCTACAGTTTCCTCCTTGGATTCTGGGATTTACTTGGCAAAGCAAGAAGGAATGGAAAGTGAGGCACCGAGCTGGGCAGATCAATGGGGTCCAGGAGGATTTGGTGCAATAGCAGAAGAAGAGGCTGCCAACAAGAAAGAAACCAGCAGTAAAAAGAGTGGAGATGCCAAAGGACTAAATAAAGTCAAAGCAGCTGCAATCGTAGGAGCAGAAAAGATCAAGACTGGAGCATCCTCCAGCATCAAGTGGGTCAAAAACATATGCCAAAGGAAAAGCTCCCCTAAATAAATAAAATGAATTATATATATGAAAAAACGAAACACTTCCTAAAGTTCCCTTATGTTTCAAAGTCTAATCGTAAAATGGCTTCAATCGTTTGATTTATCGTCTCAATTATAACCTTGCAGGTTATGAATATAATGTCTTGTCTGTTTCTTTTACAGTTTTACTTGACGTTCTTCGCTTTCCAGTCTCCTACATTGTGCTGCAGTATAATATAAATGAAGGGAGGTTACTTAGTAGCTAGATATCTGATAAAACGAATCGGCATGTAAGTATCTTGTGTGTCCTCTTTCTATTTTTTGACAGAAGTTCTAACAGGGACTCCCATCAGAAGCCTACTATGTTAGATCAAAGAAGAAACTTACTATATTATATTACCCAAGGACAAGGATCCACTACACCGAGGGGCCGGAAAGTTTTGCCAAAAAGCCAACTCTCAAATAACTCAGATCTAGCAACGTTTTTCTCTTTAATATAGTGACATTATAAAATCTAAATAAAGCTAGTGAAGGTGATGCATATAAATTTTTTAGAAAAGACTATATTATGAGTAGATTAAACGGATATCATTGGTTCACTGTACTATATGCAAAATTAGGTTATCGACCATGCATGAAAATACTAAACCATTAAAATGAATTTAAAATACTAATGAGAAAATGATGAGAGAGAGTTTAATTGAGAAACCCTAATTTGTTTGGCCGCCGCTATGTTTGCTCCCTTCTTCATGACTTCTTCATCTTCTTCACCTTCTCGTTTGCCTTTTGCGCTTATTTCGAGTTCAAACCCCTTTACTCAGACCTCCCCTTTCGCCTTCTTCCCCTAATCCTAACTTCATCCAAAATGCGAATCCTAACCATCAAGACCCCTCTTCGAAGATTCCGGTATCTTCTTCTAGGGGTGAGCATTCGGATAATTCGGGCCGGATTTTTACTGTTCGGATCCGGCCCGAATTGCCCGAAATTTTTTTCTCTAACCTGGCCCGAACCCGAACTTACCCGACCCGATTTACCCGAATTACCTATTATCCCGACCTGATTTACCCAATTTATCCGAATTATCTCGGCTCGATTTACCCGAATTATCTTAATTACCCTATTTCATAATTTTTTAAAACCTAATTCGGGTAATCAGGCTGGCCCGAATTTTTTCGGAGTTACCCATTCCGAACCGAAAATAATTAGGGTAATATCCGGGCCGGCCCGAATTACCCGAAATTTAGCATTTGCTTACCCGAATTACCCGGCCCGAATAATGCTCACCCAACTTCTTCTGTTCTAATGCTTGCGAGAAATCGATCGTTAACATCCTCTTTGACAGTTCCTTCAAAAAAGCTTGTGCCAACTTTTAACTTTCATGAGCTTGCGAGTTCTAGCTCACAAGCTCCTGAGAAAGCTCAGTTAAATAAAACTTGGAAATCAGTTATTTCGGACTTGGTGGTGGAGTCCGCTGATACCAGTAGGCCTTGGCCTACTGCCCTCCATAGATAAAGGATGACTAAATTTTTGTTATGCCCCCACCGTAACTAGCACGGAAAGGAGTAGCTCGTTTCTGTAATGCGTTGATTGGATTTTTTATTAATAAGCGGCCTACATTCCTAGTAGTTCAAAGAGCTTTATCTAAAGCTTGGTTCGCATTTGGTTTAACTGAAACAATGATTACGCGTTCGAACAAATTTCTGTTTAAGTTTGATTCAAAGGAAGGATTTAACTCCGTTTTGGAGAAAGGTCCTTGGCATATCTAAGGGAAGCCTTTATTTTTAAAGAGATGGAGTTTGAGTGCTGGTGACTAGGATGAGATTCGATATGCTCCGGTGTCGACTTGTTTCCATAATATACTATTTGATGGATACTCAAACGGAAAAGATGTCCAAGGTTTTGTACCTGAATGTGCGTGGAAATGGATCTGTACAGAAATTGACCTTCTAGGTTTTTGTTGGCTACTTATAATGAAGTTAGACAATTAACTTTTAAAGAAGTTCAGATAGAGTATGAATGGAAACCAAAACAACACACACAGAAGTAGGAGTGGAGGCCTACAGGTCATCTTTTTGAGATTGGGATGTAATAGGAGTTGGTGACAGAGAAGGTCGCATAGCCACTTATTGTTAATCAACCTACTAAGATTGGTCTTGAGCAAGTCCCTGACGAGGCACAACAAGTTCCTAAGGAGGCAATTCAAATTGTACAGGATGTTAATCTTGATAGCAAACCTTTAGTTGTTTTAGCTGGTCAAAATAAGGGCAAAGGAGTTCAGGAGAATCTAGATGTTCCAGAAGGGTGCCTTGTAGACGCTGATCCTCCTATTATGAGTGAATTGGCTAACCCCCTTACTTTTCCTAAATTTGATTTGGTTCCTACTAATCCAATTAAGGTCCCACAAAGTATGAGTCAAATTGACGGTGAAGAGGGGGAGTTTACTATTAGGAAGAGTAGGAAAAATATGAGAAAACCTAAGTCGTAGATCTTTAATTTAGTCTTTACGTTCCTTTTTATTTTTATGTATTTAGTTTTTTGGAATATTGGGGGTCTTAATAATTCAAAAAATAGTTAATTGTGAAGTTCTATCTTCAGATGTTGTTTGTTTCTTTTGTTTGCTTGATTGAAACTAGGAGTAAATCTCTCTCGTTTGAATAACACGTGCTCTTCCTTATTTCCTAGGTGGCATAATTATAGTAATTTATCTCAAGTTTCTAATGCAAAGCTAGTGATAGCCTGGAATTTGGATTGTTATATGTGTTTTCTTGTTGTTACTACTAATCAACTGATTCATTTGGAGGTGACTCCTCTTAACAGTGCTTTTTCTTTTTTTGTTACTTGTGTGTATGGTTCTAATAATTATAATCACAGGAAGTTCCTCTAGTCTACTTTGTCTAATATCAAGTTGAATGTTTGTAGTCATCTGTGGATTATTGTTGGGGATTTTAATGTTATTGTATTCTTACGATGCTAATCCTATTAGTTCTTCTGCTCTTACTGGTATGAAGGACTTTAGAATGTGTGTTGAGGACTATGTTTTATTTGATTTAAACTCTAGTGGTCCTAGTTTCACTTGGTCTAATAAACAATCAGGTGGGTTTTTTGTAGCCAGGAAGTTAGATAGAGCTTTTGTTAACTCTGCTTGGAGTTTTTGTTTTCCTAGATCCTATGAAGTGATTGAAAATCCTAACATCTCTGACCATTCCCCTGTGGTGATTAAGGTATTAGCTAGTCAACCAAAAAGATTTTCTCCATTTAGGTTTTCTAATTTCTTATTTTCTCAACCTAATTTCTGCAGATTGTTAAGAAGGCTTGGTCATCTCAGTTCTAAGGTTCTATGTGGTTTCTAGGCTTAAATTAGTTAAAAATTCACTCAAAACTTTAAACTTTGATTAGGTAGGTGATTTGAATGCTAGAGTTGCAACATGTCAAGCTTGCTTTAATAATATTCAAGATCAAATGGCAAATGCTTAATGTTCCTCATCTGATTGCCTAGGAAAATGAGGGTATTAAAAATCTGATTAAGGCTCTAGGGAACTAAAAGATGTTTTATAAATAATCTTCTCATATCAAGTGGCTTAAAGAGGGTGATATAAATACCAAATTCTTTCATAATTCTATTTTGTCAAATAGGAACAGGAACAACATTCATTCTTTATTGGATGGTACTGGTCGTAGGCTTGTTAATTTTGAAGATATCCAAAAACAATTTTTAGGTTTTTTTTAGAGTACGATTGGAAACAAGAAATATATACTCTCCTCTAGAGAGTATGTGACCATTCTTTTTCCTTCTCCTATTCCTGAAGATCTTAGAAACAATCTAATTACTGATGTCTTGGCTTAAGAGATTAGGGATGTTTTTAACTCCTTTAACCCTAATAAGGCTCCTGATCCTGATGGTTTTAATTGTTTTTTTTCTTTAAGCAAACTTGGCATATTGTTGGTAATGATATTACTCTTGCCATTTAAGATTTTTTAAAACATGGGAGGCTTCTTAAGGAGCTCAGTTCTACTTTTATTTCTCTTATCCCTAAGATGGATCATCCTTGCACTATTTATGATTTTAGACCTATTTCTTATTGTAACATGATTTACAAATTAATTTCGAAAATCATTGCTAATAGGCTTAGAAACCTGCTCCCTCACATTATCAACCCAAATTAATGTTCTTTTATCAAGGGTCACTGAATAGGGGAAAATATCTTATTGGCTCAAGATATCTTTAAGAATTATCACCTTTCCAATAATCATAAACATTGTGCCTTTAAAATTGGTCTGAAAAATCATATGATTCTATTCATTGGGATTTCCTTCTTAATGTGCTCTTAGCCGTAGGGTTTCCCTCAACTTACATTAAGTGGATTGAAGAGTGCATTATCTCACCTTCGTACTCTATCTTGATCAATGGGTCTCTTTTAAAATTCTTTCGTGGTAAGTCTAGTTTGAGACAAGGGGATCCGTTATCTCCCTATATCTTCATTCTTTATATGGAGGTTTTCTCTACGAGTATGGATGCTTTTATTGCTCAAAGTAACAATTTTAAATACCATTAGAGGTGTATAGCTCCAAAGCTCTCTCACCTTGTTTACTGATGATCTTCTGCTATTTTACCATGCTGATATTGGGTCTGTTTAAACTATTTTTGATTGCCTGCACACTTTTTCTAATTTTTCTGGGCTGGATATGAATCTTAGTAAGAGTCAATACCTTTTATCTGCTGATATGGATCATTTTGCTCATCAATTGAAAACTTTAAATAGTCTTCACAGAGGTCATCCTCCTATTCGTTACCTTAGTTTGCCTCTCTTAATAGGTCATTTGTCTAGGAGAGATTCATGCCTTTGTTGGATAAAATTGATGCTAGGGTTAGTAAATGGACCCATAGAAATCTTTCCTATACTTTTAGATTGCAGTTGATTATCTCTGTTCTCTCTACTTTTCAAGTGTATTGGTTTATTCATTTCATTATGCCCTCTTCCATTATCAAAGATATTGAGACTAAATTAAGGAATTGCTTATAGTTTAGTAGTATTGCGTCAAATTCGCATGCCAAGGTTAAATGAAGTGATTTATGTAGACCTAAAAGAGAGGGTGGTTTAGGCATTAAACATTTATCTATATGGAATAATGTTCTTTTAGGGAAAAGAATATGGTTTTTGTTTAATGATAATGAAGTGTTGTGGGTCAAGTGTGTGCATACTTTTATTCTTAGACGTAAACATTTCTGGAGTATTAAACCTAGTAATAATAGTTCTCGGAGTTGGAGGAAGCTGTTACAAGTTAGGGACCTTATTTGGAACCATTTCAAATTTAAGATAAGAAATGGGGTTTCTACTCTCTTATGGCAAGATCCCTAGCATCCTAGAGGCATCCTTGTGGATCTTTCGACCCCCAGATTGATGAATGGATTGGATTTGCCTATGAGTGCAAAAGTTTATGATGTTATCAAGAACAATGTTTAGACTTGGTAGGAGGCTATAAATGAGACCATCCACAACTTGGATCCTTTACCATACCAACCAGTGTGCTCTCTACCTAACAGATTGGAATGGCTAGCTATCTCCTCTAGAATCTACACAAATGCTTCGGCCTATACTATTTTGAGACCTCCCAATCCTCTTGTTCCTTGGCATAAATTGGTTTGGCATAAAAGAACTAGCCCAAGGTGCTCTTTTATCTTGTGGCTAGCTCTTCTAAATAAGTTGCAATTTTGAGTGCTCTTGCTCAAAAATAGTGTGGTTACATTCTTTAAACCATTTTTATATCCATTTGCCTAACCTGATAAATCTTTCAATCATCTTTAATTGGTTTAGCCATCCCCTAAACCACATAAATATTGACCTCAACGTGCTTATCATTTTTCTTGCTATTATTGTTTATGATCTTTGTTCTGAAAGAAACCACCAAACCTTTAAAGATACAACCTTGGATGTTAGGAACATTAAAACTAGAGTTGTCTTTCAAGTTACGAAACATCTTAGTTCAAACACCGAGGGAAGGTAGTCGTTGGTATGGTCTGTTTAGTTTTTTCTCTAATGTTTTGTTTTGCAAGTTTTAGATCCAGTTAAGGGAAATTTGGAGGTCTCAAGAGGAGAGGATTCCTTTGAAGATTATCTTCCTCCTCTTGGTTGTCCATTAAAGCCCTATTTTTTGATTGTAATAAAGACCTTCTCTATTTCTAGTAGAGTAGGAGATCCAACAATAGTTCAAAATTTTCAGTTCAAGGCCCTTTTAGGGTTAGATATGTCAAGATTTCTCCTTGATTGTTTATGGTTTGTTTGGTTGTTGGATAGCTTTTCTGGTTCAGCTTGTTAGTGGGTTTTGTCTGGTTCTGTTAATGTCTTCCCATTCTAGATTTTCCAAGGATTTCCTTGAGTGGAAGGCTTGTTAAGGTCATGGTTGTAGTTTTTTCTACTGCGCTGTGCAAACTTAGTTTTGTAGTTTTATTCCTTTAGTTAGCTGTCGTTGTAGAGGCTTTTTCTTGTTTTCTTTGTTTCTATTTGTTTAGTTTGGTTTTGGCATTGAGACTTGCTTTCTTGGGTAGTCTCTTTTTTTGTAAAGAACTCTTTTCCTTTTGATTAATCAAATTTACTGATTTATTAAAAAAAAACCAAACTATTAACAGCCTTTATATGTCCACCACAAAAACACTACCAGTGGAATGCATTACCTTTTGGATTAAAACAAGCCCCTGGTATTTATCAAAGAATTATGGACAACAATTTAGAAGGATTAGAAGAATTTACATTAGCCTATATTGATGACATTATTATATTTTCAAATAAAGATAGGGAAGGTCATTTAAAAAAGGTAAAAGAGATTCTCACTAGATGTCAACATAAAGGAGTAACTTTAAGCCAAAAAAGAATTAAATTAGCATAAAATATTGAATATTTAGGCATAGAATTTCATAATGGATTCTTAAAATTACAACCTAATATCCTTAAAAAATTACATCATTTTCTTGACACCTAAACTGTATCTCTAATCAAGGGTTTCTTAAAGATTTGGCTAAAGAAAGAAAAAAGTTACAACTTAAATGTAGTACAAAAACTCAACAGATATGGACAGAAGAAGACACCACAATGGTACGTATATTAAAAACTCTTTGCAATAACTTTCCATCATTATCTAACTATAATGATAAAGATATTCTACTAGTACAAATTGATGCAAGTATGGAAAAAAGGGTTGGTTGCCTTATGACATAACTGCCAAAGTAAAGAAATTATCTCCTATTTAAATATATCAATGGGACTTTTAATCCTGTTAAAAGGAAATATCCTATCTATGAAGAGGAAACATTGGCATGTATTAAAACATTAAGAAAATGGAAGGTTGATTTATTACATGTTGAAGTTCATGTCAAACAGATTCTAAGTCTTTATGCGGATTTGCTAAATATAATATTAAAACAAAGTATAATCAAGGACGCTTAATTAGATGACAATTATAATTAAATCAATATAATTTTCAAATACATCATATAAAATCTTTTGCTAACAACCAAGATCAACCATTAATCTTTTTAAAAAATAAAACTTCACTGCCATCCAACCAATTACTCCTCAACAAATTACTCAAACACTTTTACCCCCTGCTCCTTCAAACATTTCAACTGAACTTATTCATCCATCACCCAAATCTGAACCACCAATCTCTTAAAAACAAGAAGATTTTAGAGAATCTAAAATCTATGTTATTTTTAATGGACCAATGGTAGGAATATATGATGAATGACATGAGGCTTCTATCCATCTTATTAGAAAATCTTCAATCATTCATCAGAGTTATTCAGATTGTTCAGAAGCAGAAAAAGCCTTAGCTGAATTAAAAAATCCTACACTAAGACCTCACCATAAGCAAGCTCTAGAAAAACATCCATCAGATTCAAGAATGAAAATATTGGGAAAACCTATATAACATCCCATTACTTATAGGAAGGTTAGAATAATAAATATGAGTGAACAATGAGAGTTTAGAAATGTTTGTGCATGCTCATGCATAATGTGACATACACATATATGTGAATAGTGAAGTTGTTGCACTTGAAAATAATTGTACATGCATTCATGAATAATTCCAGGTATAGTTAGATTGAGTTGTGATTTTCGAATATTTTGAGAATTTTGAATTTATTTATGTTGAAAATTCTTTTCGACAGTAAGAGTATTGTATTTGTAAATTTGGGTGAATGTAGGAATAGATTTTAGGAAAATTATACAAATAGGAAAAGACATCAAATGAAGACTTTGAAATAGTTAAATTGTAAAGATGAGAGTTTTGGGGAGTCAATAAAAAAAAAACTAAGTTAGAGCTTAGATGTGAGTGAAGTGACAAATGTCACTTAGGTCTATGTACTTCTGCTAGAAGTAGGTTACTGTTCTCTGAGAGTTGAAAGGTTAAGTTATATGTCTAAGTTCAATTTTCATTGGGATTTTCTTCAAATGTTCTTCTCATCTATAGAGTTTTCCCTCTAACACATTCTAAGTGACTTCTCTATTTTTCCTTCCCTTCACCAACCCCACTCTGCTATTTGTGTCTTCTATCCTAAAAAAAAACCAGAAGCTGGTCATTGTACACAACAGAGTACATAAGTTACATGAAGATTAGGGCTTGAAGATTTTGGAGTTCTCAACAAGTAAGTAGTAAATAAATCCTTTAGAGATGGTGACTTATGCAAGACAGTTAAGGAGTTACTGTCATCTGCATGGAAAGTGACATTTAAGTGTATATTCATAAACATTGGGTGGTTGGGAGGAAATAAAATTGGTTATAATGTAAAATTAGTTTTAGAAAGATTTTTAGTATTTTGGTGATGTAAAAGTGAAGTTGGGGTTGAAATAGAAATAGCTTGATGTAGCACCCCACTCCTGCGCAACCCAAACCTGACATGGACGGTGATATCCGAGTCCGTGCTCCGCGAGGGTAGCGTGCTAAAATACTCATTCAGTTATCGGTACGTTTTTTTTTCACATAACAGAACAATATATGCGGACTTCAATGCCCAAGTTGGGTCCTCATTTAATCATATACAAATTCATTATATACAATTTCCAATAGTCACTCGGGCCCATTTCCCAAATACAAATATACACTTCAATACATAAATAAAGACATGCAATGCAGACGCGAACTGATCCAGACTCTAATCTTTCATTTGAATCCTGGAAATGTACTCCCGTTGGCTTAACGGGGTATTCTTCTGATCCTGAAAAATAATTGCAAATTTTGAGTGAGTTTTGCGAACTCATTGAGTGACCATCATCGATGGCTCACTCATCACATATTACATAAGACACATATATTTCATAAATGACATTTCATTACACATTTTTCCAACGTCGCACAAGTTCATATCATTTCACATTCAATCACTGAACCAATCTCACTATATTTCCTATATCACAATATTTCCCATGTTCATATCATTTCGTTAACAACCATATTGAATCACATAAACTTTTTCAGTTTTTTTCACATTCAATATCAATTAATCATTTATGTCATGCATACCCAGTGTATATGAGACTCACTTTCCAATTGTTACTCTATTGTGACCAAGTGCCTAACTGTTACATTTAAGGGCACATTAGTATATGTCCCTTATCCAATAGTGGATACAGGACTCATTAATACATTGAGCCTGAGGCTCTAAATCACTCATGAGCTCCAAGCTCATCTTCACATGTTGAGCTAGAAGCTCTGATCAGGGCAACTCTAGTCAACAGCCATTATAATTTATACAACACAAGGCATATCACTATTCTTATAGTCTCACAGTTATAAAAATACCCCATGACTGTTATCACATCAGCAGATGGCAATTGGCAGTGCATTCAACCAACTATAAACAATATCAAACAAAAGCAGTATGTAACCCTTTTCTAATTTATAACAGTATTGTGACCGAGCGCCTTTAATGTTCCTATAGACATTTATCGTTGAGCTATAGGCTCTAAAACTGTCCTTTTTTGGGGCTCATTAATCATTGAGCTAAAAAGCTCTGAAACTGTCCCCCTTAGGGGCTCATTAATCTTTGAGCTAAAAAGCTCTGAAACTGTCCCCTTTTGGGGTTCATTAATCGTTGAGCTAAAAAGCTCTGAAACTGTCCCCTTTTAGGGCTCACTAATCATTGAGTTAAAAAGCTCTATTCGGTGGCTGCTCCAGTCACAACTATCAATTTTCTGTTCATGCATTCCTATGTGAATTACATATACCATGATTTATCACTTTATTTATGTATTCAATGACTACAATTATTTCCAAATTACCACAAATGAACAAATGATTCACAATTTGACACATGAAAAAGAAACCCCATCACAGTTTAACTTTCCCATAACGCTTCTATATCATATCATAACAATACTCCAGACTTTCAGTCTGGAGTTCTGAATCGATCACAGTCCCACCATTTTTCACCACATGTTGGGCCCCGATTCTTTTTTTCAAGTCAACAAGCTTGATTAAATTATTTTGAGGCATAATTAAACTATTTTGAGGTCTAGATTG
>JANZLF010000002.1:16788707-16801786 GCA_026546835.1 Erythroxylum foetidum
GTTCGGGTGGAACGAAAGCAAGCAGTGTGTTGAAGTCGACAGCAAGCAAGTCCTGGATGAATGGATGAGGGTAATTTTCTTAATTTTTCTTTGTTCATTACATTATCTTTATAATGAGAAGTTTCCAAGGCTGACGTTTTCTTATGTTTTACCCAGAGCCACCCCAACAAGTTTTATACTCCAGGCAAGCCTTTCCCACTTTACCCAAGACTGGAGTTTGTGTTTGGGAGAGACAGAGCAACGGGGGCAGGTGCCCAAGCTGTTGCAGATGCTATTGGTGAGCTGCAAACGGATGACACTGAAGGTGAAGGACCAGCTGATCCACTAGCGTCTGCATCCCAATTTGATGCCACAACCCCATTGGTCAGTCCTCCTCCGACTACTTCAGGCAATGTCTTTGGTTCAGTCGCCTCTTCCAGCAACACGGACGGAATCCGACAGAACAAAGGCAAAAGGAAGATGAGGGATATCGAAGTATTAGAAAACGTTGCTGCCTCTTTCCTTCTTGCGATTGATAGTGGTAAAGAAAGTGCTAGGATCGTTGCTGATGCCATTGTAGGATTGCATGGGACGAGGCTAGGTGATGAGCTTGGGAAGTTGGGCTTCTCCACTGAAGAAGTCATCAAGATTGGAAGGATATTCACAAAGGATGTTCCTGCTGCGAATCTTTTTTGGGATCTAAATGAAGATCAGAGACCGCGTTATGTCAGGGAACTGCTAGATGACGATGTTTAACATCGTCAACATGTTTGAGTTGATGTGTTTTGTGGAGCTACTTCCTTTTGTACTAGCTTAATATGGATATATGGATTTATACTGTTATGAAACTAGGTTTTTGATGTTGACTTTGTGTTGATGATGTGTTGACTTTGTATTGATGATGTGTTCACTTTGTTTTGTTGATATGTTGACATTGTGTTTTCAGCAAACTACTTATGATCAATGCTTGGTTATTAGAACTTCTTCATGTTTTTCATTTTCCTGCGTGTTCGAATGATGATAATATGATTCAATTTCAGGTACGTAGATATGGCTAGATACAATTTTTATGTTGTCTTTGCTGGATGCCAAGTTGGAATTTTTACCAATTGGGAAGATGTAAAATTGGTCACTTAGGGGTTTCCCAATGCTCGATTCAGGGGATATCAAACATTGGAGGAAGCACAAAGTGCGTATGTCATAGACCAATATAGGTTGCCTCGTCGCATTGCAGACATTGCTCCTACTGTCAATGAACCATCCTCCATTCTGATTCCATCCGCTCTTCCAACAACTGAACAAGTCACTGAAGTTCCAGCTGTGCAGCCAAATATGGCATGGACTAATATATTTTTAGTCATTGCCATTGGATTCATTTTGGGGATGGTTCTAAAGGACATTATTTCTAAATTATAAGACGTTAATTTACATTGAACCAAATATGTCAGACATTCTGTTAATGCTTAGATGTTTGTTTTGAATGAGAAGTTGAACCTATTATGTAATTAATTATATGAATGTGTGTTGACCTTTTTGTAATTAATTTCATGAATGCATAGATGTTGTGTTTCCACATAATTATTATAATCAACTTTATTATAATTCATTACATAATTATCATAATTATTATGATTGTTACTATTATTATAATTATTATTACTATTATTATTGTTACTGTTATTATCACTATTATAATAATAATAATATTATTATTATTATTGTTATTATTATTATTCTTATTCTTATTGTTGTTGTTATTATATAGTTTGTATTTTTCCTTTTTCAAATTTATTACTGATTATACATTTTGAACTTATTTATGGTCTTCAAATTAGTTTAGTTGTTGTTCTTCTTCTTCTTATTATTATTATTTGTGAACATGAATTATTATTATTATTATCATTATTATTACTAATCAATCAATTGAAATTGTTATTATAATTATTTGCTCAATTTTTAACAATCATACCTTATTCCAATAAACTTATCAATTAATAACACGTTTTTATTCATCTTAACTATCAGGGGCATTTTCGTCATTGGCACTTTTTTTCGTTCTGCCCCCTGCAACCAAACACATTGTCATAGAGACGGAGACATATTTTTTTTGTTATGTCCACCTTAACCAAACAGCTCACTGACTCCAGTTTCTGTTCTGTTCTGTTCTGTCTAGTTCTGTCTTTAGCGACTGAAGACAGCAACCATACGGACAGATAAGGAACAATGTACCTAGGGCTCAACTTGCCCTTTTTACTAAATCTCAATACTCCTTTCCAAGGTGACACTCTGAGAAGTACTTTGTCTCCGATACTGTACTCCATGTCACTTCAATGTTGATCTATATAACTCTTCTGTCTATCTTGAGCTGCTTTAATTCAACTTTGGATTAACTTCACCTTATCTACTGTATCTTGTATCAATCTGGGCCTTCAACCATTCTCAAGCCCTCTTCATCCCAATATAATGCTGACTGACATTTTCTACCATACAATACCTCATACAGTGCCATCCCGATACTACTATGATAATGGTTGTTGTATTCAAATTCTATCAGTGCCATATACTGATCCCAATCTCCTTGAAACTCCAATACACAAGCTCTGAGCATATCCTCAATAATCTTTATTGTGCTCTCACTATATCTGTCTATTTGAGGATGAAATGTTGTACTGAAGTTTAACTTAGTACCCAAAGTAGACTGCAAGTTGTAAATCTGAGATTCCTGTCTGATACAATAGACACTGGAAACCCATGTAGTCTCATTACCTTATTCACATATCCCTAGGCCAACTAATCTAGTGAGTTATTCTCTCTCACTAGTAAGAAGTGGACCAACTTAGTCAATCGATCCACTATAATCCATATCACATCGTCTGCCTTGAAGTCTTAGGCAATCCCATAATGAAGTCCATAGTGATCTATTCCTATTTTCACTCCAGAATGCGCAACAAATGTAGTTTCCTTATAGCAGCCTGGTGCTCAACCTTAACTTGCTGGCATGTCATACACTTAGATACATACTTCACCACTTGCTTCTTTATTTTAGACCATTAGAAATGCTACTTTAGCGTGTTATACATCTTGGTACTACTAGGATGCATAGCATAGGTGGCCATATGAGCCTTCTCTAGAATTTCCTTCCTCAGATCATTCACATTGGGTACACACAGCCCCTGCTTCAACCACAATGTCTCATCCCTTAACTCAAACTCAAAATCTGGATTCATCTTCACATTCTCAATAAGCTTTACCATATCGGGATCTTCCCTTGGACTTTTCTGATTTTATCATATAGCATCGGTCTTAGCTTCAAAGTAGCAATCAGTGCCTCATCTTGCTCTAGATTCAACTCCATATTCAAAGATCTCAAATGAATTAGGTTAGGTAACCTCGATAACTGAATCTGATTTGTATTAATATTAAACTTTTTGTTCAAATTATCAGCTACCCCATTAGCTTTGCTCAGGTGGCACTAATTATGTAGTCATAATCCTTCAGTAACTCAATCCATCTCCTCTGTCTAAAGCTCAACTCCTTCTGACTCAGCGGATACCTCAAACTCTTATAATCTATATGAATTTGGATGGTTTCTTTATATAAATAGGGTCTCCATATCTTTAAAGAAAAGACAACTGCTGCTAGCTTTAAATTATGTACCGAATAATTAATCTCGTGAGACCTTAATTGTCTTGATGCATAGGCGATCATCTTGTCATATTGCATTGCTACATAACCCAATCCTTGATGCAAAGCATCACCATATACCACATATCCTCCAGTCCCCAATGCAATAGTCAACACCGGTGCCATAATCAACTGAAGCTTCAACTCCTCAAAGCTCTTTTGACATTCCTTATTCCATCTGAACACTACATTCTTCCTCAGAAGTTTTGTCAGAGGGGCTGAAATTAAAGAAAACCTCTTGACAATCCTTCGATAATATCTAACCAATCATAGAAAGCTTCAAATTTTAGACACATTCCTCGAAGCTTCCTAATTCATCACTACCTTTATCTTCCATGGATCCACTTGTATGTCTTGTCCAGTTGCTATATGTCCCAAAAACACTACCTGATCCAGTCAAAATTCACACTTACTGAATTTGGCATACAACTACTTTTTTCTTATAATCTGTAAAATGACTCTCAAATGTTCAGCATGCTCATCTCTGCTCTTGGAATACACTAAAATGTCATCGATGAATACAATCATGAATCTATCTAAGTAGGGCTGAAACGTTATATTCATCAAGGTCATAAATGTTACCAGGACATTAGTTAACCCAGTCGGCATAACTAAAAACTTGAAGTGCCTATACCTGCTCCTGAATGCACTTTTTGGTACATCAACATCTGCTATCTTCAATTGAAAGTACCTCGATCTCAAATCCAGCTTAGTGAATACTTCTCCCTGCAATTGATCAAGAAAATCACCAATTCTAAGCAATAGGGAACTGTCACCCGATTCAGCTGCCTATCGGCAATGCATAACTTCAAAGTTTCATCTTTCTTCTTTACAAACAAAAATGGAGCTCTCTAAGGAAAAACACTGGGTCTAATGAACCCATTTTCTAACAACTCCTGTAACTGAGCCTTTAACTCCTTTAGTTCTACAGGTGCCTTCTTATATGGTTGAATAGATATAGGAGTAGCAACTAAAACTAGATCAATTGTGAACTCCGTTTCCCGATTTGGAGGTAAACTAAGTAGCTCAGCGGGAAACATATCCAGGAATTCCCTAACTATAGGAATGTCCTGCACATTCAGCTCAGTTCAGGTATCAATGATGTGGGCCAAATAGGCCTCACATCCACCTTGCATTAACTTCAATGCACTCATGAAGGATATCATCCTGGCTAGCATTATTTGACTAATTCCTCTGAATACTACCCTCGGCTGGCTAGGAGATTCTAGTACTACCTCCTTGGTATAGCAGTTCATGACAGTCCTATGAGCAGTGAGCCAATCTATGCCTAAGATAATATCCATCTCTCTCAGTTGTAGTATAATAAGTTTTGCCTCTAATACTACTTGATCAATCTGAATCAAGCATCTTTTGCAGACCTCTCCTATCATTGTAGTACTACCTATTGGCATACTCACTTATAATCGATACTTCACCTGCTCCCTATCATAATGCAGCCTACATGCCAGATGTGGTGTGATAAATGAATATGTAGATCCTGAATCTAGCAATGCAAATGCTTCATGAGCATAAATAAATAACACACCTGTAATGACATCCGAAGAGTTCTAGGCCTCTTGCCTGGTCATGGCATAGACTCTAGCTTGGTACTGGCGTCAACTGTTTCGCTCCTCAGTCCTGACAGAAGGACTCCCAGAGATCACTCTGCCTCTGCCATGACTTCTTTGTCCAGACCCACTACCTCAGCTTTATTAGACCATAGCATCACTCCTGAATCTCCCACTCATACTAGACTGAGCTCCCAAAGTAAGAGGACAATCTCTAATCTGGTGGTCAAAAGTGTCGCACCTAAGGCAAGCTTCAGACAGCCTTCAGCACTCACCACCGTGCCTCTTCCCATAATGTTCATATGGGGGTATCTGACTCTACACTATACCTCTTCCATTGCCTGATTGTACAAAGCCACCCCTCTGCCTGAATCCCGACTACCTTGATCCAACTAGTGGTCTGAAATCTCTATTCTAGCACTTATTGAATCTTTTGTCAAACCCACTTTGACTCTGACTAGATCTCTTCATTCTAGATCCCTTCCTAGACTCTGCTTATCCCTCTCTCAATAGCTACTCAATTCTGATTGAAGCATCTCTTAACTCAGTGAAACTACTCAAGTTGAAATTGCCAACCTTGTTTTGATCTCCATATTAAGCCTATCCTTAATCCTCTGACACTTGTCTTCTTCAGTAGGAATCAAAGTAGTAGTGTACCCCCATTAACTTGAACTTGATATCATACTCTACCACTAACATCCTACCCTGCTTTAAATCCAGGAACTCCTTCATCTTTCGGTCCAAGTAGATCTTGGGCATGTAGTTTTCTTTGAAGACCCTCAGAAAGTCTTCCCACTTCAAGTGGCAAGGCCTAGTGGTACTGCCTAGGATGGGATAGTCTTCCACCACTGATAAGCTGGGCCCTATAGTAAGGACACTACATAGTCAAACCTCTCATCTGGCTCATAGTCCATCTGATTAAAAACCCTCTTAGTCCTTTCTAGCCATCCTTCGACCTCAGTAGGTCTATGCTATCATAGAAATCCATAGCCCCCTGCTTCTACAGTCTATCATACCTCCTATCCCTTCTCTCAAGAACTCTCATAGGCATCTCCTTTGGTCGAGGTATCGAGGACTCCCTACTGGCTCCTACCAATCCTAGGTCAGCTGGTTCTCCTAATTGGTCACCTAGGGCAGATGACCTATAACAAACAATATCTTCAATCATTATCCACATTTCTCATAATATTTCATACTTAACATTCCTAGATATCCCTTTGGATGCCAAATTATGCTCTGATACCACCAACTGTAGATTCCCTTACCTTAAGATACATACCAAAACACCTTGCGGACATTCCAGTACATAACCTATGATAATGACGCACTATGTTCAATCATAACATTTTTCAACATGGCATCAAATATTTTTATTCTCTTATGAAACATCATCAAGAAAGTCACAATATTTTAAAACCAAAATTTCCTCATTTCATTTCATAAAAATCAAATATTCATACAATGTAACTTTTCAAATCCATACTCATACAACATTATAGTCTAATACAAAAGATGCTACACGAAAGAGGAAATACACAAAAGCTATGTAATATGTTCATATCTAGCTAACCAACCTTTGATTCGTTTCTTCTTATTTCCAAAAGTAAAAGTGGCCCTTGGTAGCTAAAGTCATCCCTCAGTTCTAAAAAGTCAATATAGCAATTTTGGTAAGTTTTATGAACTTAATGAGGTAACCATCATCAATAATTCACCCAATTCATGCAACACGTCATATATATAACATATAGTTCACAACTTTACATAAATGATCACATATCACATTCTCACTTAAGAATAGGAAATTTTGCATTTCAATCAATCAAACATACTTATTAAAATGAATATGAAATGATCATATGACTCTTTTCCAATTTTTCATTATTGTGACCGAGTGCCTAAATTGACCCATATCTATTGTAGGTATCAGGATCTTTTATAATGTCCCTTATCTGTTGGAGTTACAAGGCTCATTTTACAAAGTGAGACTTTGGCTCTTAATCACATTTGGAGCTTTAAGTTCGTTTTCGGTGGCTACTTAAGTCACAACTCTCATTATCTGATCATGCATTCATATATGGAATGCATCTCTCATAATCAATCATGTTATGAAACATTTGGTTTTGTCACATTCACATACAAGTAGCACTTCAATATCTCATTCATATATCACAATCATTAGACCTTCATTGTCCGGAATCAACACAATCAAATCATATTCATTCAATATGTTAAACATAAAATGAATCAAACAATTAATTGAGTGAGACCATCTAGGTTACTCACAGGTTGCACTCGAAGCTAATGCCTGAAAGTTCCGGCAACATCTGGAGGTTGCGATCCAGTTGCTCCTCTATAACAAGCAATATACACATGACATAATTTTCACAATTATAAGTGATTAATAATGAAAATGTATGTAAATGAAATATGCGCAATGAATGTTCATGACAATCCCGGGTTTTTTTTCTTCATTATCCTCATTACATAATAAATCCTACCTCAAAAATCACCTAATTATAATTTGTATTTAGGTTTATACCTCAATAAAACCATTAAAATCACAATTCATATAACATTGATTCACTTTCAAATTTTTCCAAAAATTGACCTTCAGGTCTATTGTTCTTGTTCTTTTAGACAATGAAAATGGGGTAATTTGGCAATACTCTCTCCAAGAAAAGTGTTCTCCTATCTCTTAAGTTTCTAACAACACCAAGACCATTCAATTTGATTCAATAATGTGAAAGTTATTCCTCAACATTTGCAGACTGTTCTTATACTAAAATAGTACACTATACCCAACTTCCATCTAGAAATTAAAGGTCTTAGAGACTGAATCAAAATTTTAGTTCTTCATATAATTTGTATCCCTATGACTATAGTTTACTCCAAATCACAAATCATTTTATTTGAATGGCTATAGAATAATATATTGCTAAAATACTAAACCCTGCTCAATGAAATCATCCTAGTTATCATGTTCTAGCATAGTTAAAATTTTCAACTTAAAATCAATAACCCCACTAAATTAATTGTCACAGCTATGCAACATAAACTCACAGATGTGCAAGAGTCATGGGTGTGTAAGAAAAACTCATGCTCGTGCATACCAACAAAAATGAGTCATGGGTGTGCCAAAAACTCATGCTAGTGCGCGCACTCCATTATACCCGTCCCACATTTTTCACTCGATCTCTCTCAAATGATTTCAGATGGCTAAGATTTTTGGTGGAGATGTAGATTAGTGTGATATGAGTCCAATGGTTGAAGTCCCGTGTAATTTGGAGGATAGAAAAAGTAGATGTAGCCAAAAGTTGAAAGGATGTTGTGTCAGCCTCCAACCTTAGAAGTTATGAACGATCGTGAGTTTGGCTATCGACTTACGAAGTGCGATTGCAACATTCAGTGAACAATAGCAGGGTATGGCTTCCCAATCGTATACCCTCACTTCAAACCCCCATAACTTTCAATACAAAACTCTAAAAACTTCATAATTTATATTATTAAAAAGCTAAAAGAAAGATCTACAACTTTCATGAAGATAATTTTGTCAAAATTGTCCTAGATCAATGCAGTTTAATCATGGAAGTTTCAGACCACATTTTTACCCCTTTTTTCTTTTCTTTCTTCTATTCTAAACCAACTTCTCTAACTTATCTTCTCTCAAATTCTCCACGTATGTCTTCATTTTTTTTGTATTTGTTCATCTTTTTCTCTTCTTTTGTTGGACCCCGCTCTTTTAGTAGAATTTAGAAATATCCAGTGTATGAAATGAGTATTTTTGCATATGTATTGTGTTATAGATTTGCATACAATATTATGTTCAGGAGGGTAAATTATGTGTTCTGGGTTTAGAAGAAAGTTCTGTATTGATCTATGATGATTTTGACTAAGATGTCTATATAAAAGTTGTAGATGATCCTTTTACCTTTCCGATGCTATAAAGTTTGTAATTTTTGGATGTTGGAGTTAAGAAATATGATTGATGAGAGTTACGATGTTTCATAAGGTTTGTGTTTGTGCTAGCTTTGATGATTGTTTGAAATTTGAGGTTTTGAAGAATTAATTAATTTGAGATTTGAGAAATTTGTGAATTTAATTTGTTGTTTGGAATGTTACGAAAAGTTTAGTCTTTTAAATAAGTTAATTTGTGAAGATTATAAGTGTATATAGTGTTAAAATGATTGTGGGAAGCATTAGAAAAGGTTGAAGGGGTTTTGGGAAACCCATGTCTGTTAAACGGACATGGAAGTCCATTTAACAGACCTTCTTGGGTCCAAAGGACCCCTTGTTTCGCTCATGTCCGTTTAACGGACATTCTCGTAAGAAATGGTGCACTTTGGCCTGTATGTGTAACGGATAGCCACGGGTCACCCTAAGGAAATGGCAATTTTTTGGTCTTCATGAAAGTTTTAGATCTCGAAGTCTTCTTTCTAATGGTTCAATAACGAAAAAAAATCCAACATTTGTGGTGAAAGTTATGATAATCTCGCCAAGAGAGGTTTAAATTGATTTCGGGTGTAAACATGGTTTACGCTTTTGGGCATAACTCCTTCGTTTGATCTTCAAATGAAGTGATTCTTGAGGCGATAGCTTTCTAAGACACGAATATATGTCTCCATGAAATTTGGTAGTTTTTGGTTGTGAGATGAAAAAGGTTGATTGTAAGAAACTGAGAGGGCAGTTCAAAGAGCATGATTGAGGTATAAGCACAATTGGGAATTTTAAGCATATCTCGAGCTATAGAGCTCCAATTGAGGTGATTCTTGCCTCAAAACGAAATAGAGACTTAGAGCTATGATTTATATGAAATAGTCAAGATTTGATTATGATTTTTGATTGGTATGTGCTCACCACTATTGTGGAATGTCAATAAATAACTTATAGGGTTTTAAGCACAAGGTTTAAGACTTCCAAAGTTGGGCTCCGCAAACGGGGCCTAGCGCACGCAATCATTTTGCCCGCATAAGACGCCATTTATCCTCCTTTGTGCAACATCATTTGCATTTATTCTCCTCTGCGTGCGTCCGATTCTCCCCGTGCGTCGCCGTTGTGGCGCATGCCCAGCAGATGCGACACCATTTTGATTCCTTCTAATTTTGCTATTGCCTCCCTAATCCGACCTTTGTTCAATCTTTTGCTTATATCTTTTCTGTCCAACATCTGATTGAATTGTTTTTCAAAGAGTTGGATTTCTAAGACTATTATCTACATCCTAATAGGAAATTTGTGAATTTATGATATTAAATTGGGGTTGATTGATTGAATCAAAGTGAGTTAGATAAATTTCAGAACATAGTTCAGTCTTTTGTGAAATTCGGGATCTGTGGAGATCCAATTGAATTGATTTTTGAGGGAGCATAAAATTGAGACATGGGGCTACAAATCATATGAAGGAATAAAATTTCAATTTAGCCCCTAAGACTTTCCATTTCTAAATTGAAATCCGGATTAGTGTTCAGTCTTGGATTAGGAACATCTGAAAGCTTTTTGGCCATAACTTTTGTTCTAGTCATCCAAATGGGGAGATTCTTAATTTGGATTAAAATAGAGAAATAGGTCTACAATTGTTATGAAGAAATTGAGTTTCAATTTAGCCTTTAAGAATGTCAATTGTTGGATGGAAATGAAGTGTTGGAAAATGTTTTAGAAAAATGACAATCTGAAATGTTTGGACTATAACTTTTGATGTAGGGCACCAAATTAAATAATTTTGGTGGCTTATGAAATTAAGAAAATGATGAACATCTCTATAGAAGGAAGTTTTGGTTAATTCCTTCAAATTGATGATTAGAAACTTGTCCTAAAGTAAGCTTGAATTAAGTTGAGTATAGGGGCATATTGGGAAGTCCACTTAAAGAGGTAAGTCATTTGATCCTCATTTAATGACATGGAATGTATAAGGCAAGGGGCTGTCGTTTGGAGAAGGAGTAACCCAGAAAATGGAGAGGAAATGAAACAAGAGAAAGAAGAGGTGAAGAGAAGATAGGTTTCGGCTATGGAGAAAAGAGGGGAAGCCAAGAGTTTTCGATTTTTCCAAGCTTCCAAGAAGATTTTTGAGTTAATTCAAAGGGAAAAATAGGGAAGAGGATGAAAGCTTTCCATAGAGCTTTAAATTCTGAATTTGGAGAGAAAAAGAGGTAAGAGAAAAGTTTTAAGCTTTGGGTTTTATGGGTTTAATTTCGGATGGAAATTAATTAGGGTTATGCCCAATTTTGTGAATTGGGGATTTTGGAAATTTGTGATTAAGATAGTTTGAATATATGTGGAATTAGTATTTTCTAAGCACAATTTGAGGATTATGCCATTTATGATGTTCAATTTGGGTTAATTTGACTTAGGAAAATTTCAATTGGAAGAAAAAAAGAAGCAATAGTCAAATTGAAGCTAGGGACAAGCTTTTGGCATCGATTCGAGGTGGGTAGTATGTTTATTTATTAAATTTTAATCATAAGCATGAGACTTTGAAAAATTATTGTTTATGTAAAAGTTTAAAAAAAATTATGATTTCAAATGATTAAAGTCCTTATTTTAGAAATGATTTCAAGAAATTTCAAGATTTAAGAAATTCATGGTTTTTGAATTATTTGACAAATTTGGAAAATATGCTTTATGAATATGTATATGTTTGATATATGTTTTCAAGAAGTAAATTGCATTCATAGGTATGAAATTGATTGATATGTGGTTAAATTGATGAATTTAGATTGAATGTAAATTGCTATATGATTTGATGTGATTTGTGTATGTGCATGCGTCGAGTACGACACTAAGTGAAAAATTAAGATCTTCAAAAAGTGCCTACGGGCAATCCGAATTTTTTGTTTTCGATTATGTGTTATGTGAGTTTGGTCAGGTCCTATAAGTGGGACAAGTGCGCACTTGTCTATTTTTATAACCTTCTCCCGGCTGCCTGCTAGTAGCACTGGAGTTTCGATTTCAGACTTCCATAAGTCAAGGCTACACTGGACTGCGATGCAGGAAGGTGTAGTATGTTCCGTTCACGGCTGCACAGGACCGCTAGACAGGAATGTGCAGTACGTTGCTTAAGTATGAGTTTCGAGGAAAAAATTCCTTTAAGAGGAGGAGAAATTTTGGACCCCGCTCTTTTAGTGGAATTTAGAAATTTCCATTGTATGAAATGAGCGTTTTTGCATATGTAATGTGTTATAGATTTGCATACTATATTATGTTCATGAGGGTAAATTGTGTGTTCTGGGTTTAGAAGAAATTCTGTATTGATGTATGATGATTTTGACTAAGATGTCTACATAGAAGTTGTAGATGATCCTTTTATCTTTCCGATACTATAAAGTTTGTAATTTTTGGATGTCGGAGTTAAGAAATATGATTGATTCGAGTTATGATGTTGCATAAGGTTTGTGTTTGTGTTAGCTTTCAGGAACGTTTGAAATTTGAGGTTTTGAAGAATCAATTAAGTTGAGATTTCAGAAATTTTTGAATTTAATTTGTTGTTTGGATTGTTACGAAATGTTTAGGCTTTTGAATAAGTGAATTTATGAAGATTATAAGTGTATATAGTGTTAAGATGATTGTGGGAAGCATTAGAGAAGGTTGAAGCGGTTTTGGGAAATCCATGTCCGTTAAAAGGGTATGGAAGTCCGTTTAACAGACCTTCTTGGTTCAAAAGAACCACTTGTTTCACTCATGTCCGTTAGACGGACATGGATGTCCATTTAACGGACATTCTCAGAAGAAATGGTGCACTTTGTCTCGTATGTGGCTCTGATACCATTGTAGGAAAATCCCAGGATGGACATCACATGCCCAAGGTGCGGAATTTAAAATTTTGAGTCCCGGGACATTCCCGAAAGCCAGGATCCATGT
>JANZLF010000002.1:16801886-16819533 GCA_026546835.1 Erythroxylum foetidum
AATAATACATAAATGCAATATGAATCTCATTATAATTTCATTTGCAATGTACAATTATCCCATGGACTTTATCATATACTTCTAAATATGTACAAGATAAAGAATGCCTTTAAATAATTTGTGACTAAACTACAACCAAAGCGATTGATTGTAAGACATAAACTAACAATCTCTCACTTACACTAAGTCAATCGTTTAAGTATCTTATACCATATCATCATATAACGATTATTTTACTACTGGGGCACTGGCTTAATGAGAGAATTCTACAAGATTCTCTATAGTGAGCACTTGATTAAATATTACAATTCACATCTTAATTATCATCATAATTAAGAAATTTTGCCTAAACACATTCTTGGATCTTTGATGAGACATTAGCTCCTCATGCATGCCCAATAACTCTAATGTTCTGCAGTACATTACTGTCTTCAACAATGCAAAGAAACTTTATCAAATTCACTGAAGAACTTATTGATCTAATTAATCATTTCCACTAAATGAAAAAAATGTGTTATGGCTCAATTAACAACCATTGCTACGTTGGAACCTTTCCAATCCTAAATGATATTATTCTAAGTAAACAAACCTTAATTAGGATTTACTTCTAAAGTTATATCCTTATCATCTTGAACCCTAATATTAACTCACTCATGGAGTAATGAATATCTTCAATACTTCACAAGTATCTGATATCTTAATACTAAACATATTTAGTAAATTATATATGAGACTTAGAATAAGCTAACAACGTCCAATTTATCTCCATAGATCTGATTCTCAAAATTAAGTTGTTATCTTTTCATATCCAACAAGAGTTGTTCTTGGACAATTATATATTCAACAACTGAAAGTTAGAATTGTTATTCTCTGTGGAGACATAAATATGTCTCCACATACTCCCACTAAAGAGGACAACAATACTCCCATTAAGCTTTTTATAAAAGTGATAAATTCACAATCATTTCCAAAACAAACTTTTTGAATTTATCATGAAAGTGAATCTTTCAATATCTCGTAACCTTTCAACTATACATCAAATGTATCTTTAAAGGCATTAGTTCTAATTAGAATTATAGTTATGAGATTTGAGCCTTTTAAATTCCTTCTTAATCCCATTACTCATCTTAAGAACCGTTTTCTTATAAGTATACATTGAATCAAATAATTTGTTCAATAGGTCTATAAGATTATATCCAATCTTTTGGATATCTCATAAACTTTTATTATCTAATTTAGTTATAAACTAAATGGATAATATATGCTTCAACCAAGCATCACTTTCTAGAATCATTAACTTTGACTCTTTCAAAGACTTAGCGTCATCTAATATGAAATCTAGCTAATTGATTCAGTTGGAACTATAGAAGGGAAGTTATTGTACTAGGCATCACTATAGAATAAACAATATTGCATCCTACAATATCTCATATTGTATGTAACTCCTTACATAAATCCATACCCTTATGGAATTTTGTTGTGAAGCTACTCACTAGAGAGTCTCATTTCCTATAGATAACCGAAAAATTTAAAACTTACCACAATGATCTCATTGAAGTGCTTTAACATTCTCAATGCTTTATTTTTACTTAGATTTAAATAATTTGAACTTTTCAAAATTTTAAATCAACATTTCATTTAATACATATGACTATATCTGTTGGATCCCGATCTTTAAGTGAAAATTTGAATTATGAAAATGAAATTTAAGGAGTGTTTTGTGTACGTATTGTGTAATAGATAACTTAAACTTAAAGGATATTGATAAGAAAAGAAATGATGTGATTTTGATATCTTTGAGGTTTTGAATAAATTTGGATTGGTTATGAATGTTCAAGTGGATGAGTTGATTGAAATAAAGTTGAAAAGCTAGAATTAAAAAGAAAAAGTGTGAAAATTTGAAGAATTTAGAAAATTTGACTTTTTGACTATTGAGAGTTGACTTTTGATTTAGGCAATATTTGAGAAAATAGTTTTCTGAAAACTTGTAGATTATGTTAAGAACTTTCTGTAGCCATAAAGTTTGTAATTTTTCGATATCGGGAGTAGAAGTTATGATCAGACAAAGTTTAAGTGTGTTAGGGTTGACTTTTACTATGGCTGAAGCTTTGAATAGAAAATTTACATAGTTAGAAGTAAATTGAGCCTTGAAGTACTTCATGAAAGTTGAAGATTGTGATTTGATCTTTATTTCGATATAAAGTATAGAGTTTTTCGATTAAGGAATAATAAGTTATGATTTTTATAAGTTTATGTTATGGCTTTAGCATGATTATTAGAGGACAGAATGTTTGACTGAAAAATTAACTCCCTTAGGAGTCAAACTGATTTTTATGTTCTACATGAAATTTGTAGAGGACTTTCGAAGCTTTGTATCGATATAAAATATGACATGATTGGATTTTGGAGTTGAAAGATATGAATTTTCAAAGTTGCAATTTGTTTAGGAATATATTAAATCGGGGCAATACCTTTGATTGAAATTTTAACCCCTTTAGAGACAAAATTGATTTTTGAGTTATACATGGAAGTTGTAGAGCTTCCTTCAAGCCTTCCATAGAGACCAAATGTGTCAAATTTAAAATTCGGAATCAAGAGCTACGATTTTTGAAAAATTCGAATATATATATATATTGGAAAAAAAATGAAGAAGGGATTTCGCTAGGTCGATACGTCGCCCCAGTGATGAGGGTTTTGTGTAAAAATTTTTATTAATTTTTATTAATTATTTAATTATTATTTTTGGATTATTTAATTATTTTCCAGATTTTAAGAACTATGACCCCTCTTCAATCTTTCGCTTATATCTTTTTCGTCCGACATCCGATTAACTCGATTTTTGAAGCGTTGGATTCCTAAGACAGTGAATTTTATTTTTACGAGAAATTTGTGAAATTTTGAGATTAAATTAAGAGTGATTAATTTAATCAAAGTGAGTCAGGAAATTTTCCGAACATATTTCAGTATTTTGAGAAATTCGGGATCTGTAGTGATCCGATTGAAGTGATTCTTGAGGAAAAATAAAATTAAGACATGGGGCTACAAGTCATATGAAGAAAGTGAATTTCAATTTTAGCCCCTAAGACTTTAAATTTCTGAATTGAAGTTTGGATTCATGTGCAGTCTTGGATTAGGAACATCTGAATGTATTTTAACCATAACTTTTGATCTAAAAATCCAAATGAGGTGATTCTTAATTTGGATTAAACTAGAGAAATAGGGTTACAATTGTTATGAAGAAATCAAGTTTCAATTTTGTCTTTAAGGACATAAATTTTTTAATGGAAATAATCGTGCTGGAAAATGATTTAGCATAAGACATATCTGAAATGTTTTGAGTATAACTTGTGATGTATTGCTCCAAATTGGATGATTTTTACGGTATTATAAAATTAAGATAATGAGGAACAATTATCTAGAAGAAAGCTTTGACAAATTCCTTCAAATTAATAGTGCGAAATATATCTGAAAGTAAGCATGAACTAAAGTAAAGTGTAGGGGCATTTTTGGAAGTTTACATAAGGATTTAAGTTTAAAGGCATACATGGAAGGTCATTTTGGTCCTTTTCATTCATTAATGACATGGCATAAGTGAGGGTCGTTTATAAGAGGAGACCTACGACTTTGAGAAGAAGAAAAGAATAAAAAGAAGAAGAGAAGAGAGGAGAAGCATTCGACCATGGAGAAAAGAGAGAAGAAGAAAGAAAAGGTAGGGATTTCAAATTTTTGAGGGTCCTAGTATGATTTTTGCATGGATTCAAAAGCGAAAAGATGGAAGAAGGTGATAGCCCTCTTATGGGACAAGAAAAATCCAAATTTGGAGAGGAAAAGAGGTAAGAGAAAATCTTTAATCTTTGAGTTTTTAGTAATTTTTTGGTTTAGAATCATGGAAAATAGTACGGGTATGTGATTTATGAAGTCAATTTTGATGTTTATGCCTTAGGTTATGTTTAATTTTAGATGAAAATTAATTAGGGTTTATGTCTAATTTTGTTATTGGGGTTTTTGGAAATTATTGGCTTAGAATCATGGAAAATATGATGGATTGGTGAAATATGATTCCAATTTTGAAGATTTTGTGATTTATGATATTGAATTTAGGTGAATTGGTTTAGGTCAATTTTGGAATTTAGGGATTTTGGAAATTCATGATTTAGATAGCTTGATTTTATATAGAATTAGTGTTTTCTAAGTTTAATTTGAGGATTATGTCATTTATAAAGTTGAATTTGGGTTAATTTGATTTAGGGAATTTTCAATTGGAAGAAAGAAAGAAACAAAGGTCAAATTGAAGCTAGGGACGAGCTTCTAGCATTGATTCGAGGTGGGTAGTATATTTATTTATTAAATTTTAAGCTAAGCATGCATTTTTGAAAATTTAATAAGCAAATTGTTGATAAATTAATGCTTATATAAATGTTTGAAAATTATGATTTTGAAGGATTAAATTCCTTATTTTAGAAATGATTTGTAGAAAATGCAAGGTTTATGAAATTCATGGTTTTTGAATTATATGAATAATTTGAAAAAAATGTGCTTTGTGAATTTTGAATAAGTTTGAATTATTATTTAAAGAAATTGTTGCATACATTGTTATGAATTTGATTGATATGTGATTAAATTGATGATGTGAATTACATTAGATTTGTTATATGAATTCATGTGGATATGTGAATGTGTCATTTATGACACGATATGATATGAAAATTTGAAAAAAATCAAAATTTTGAAAAGTGTCTTTGGGCAATTCGAATTTTTGTTTTCGATTATGTGTTATGTAGGTTTGGTCAGGTCCCATAAGTGGGACAAGTGCGCACTTGTCTATTTTTAAGCCTTCTCTCGGCTGCCCGTTAGTGGCATTGGAGTTCCGATCTCAGACTTCCATAAGTCACGGCTACACCGGACCGCTATGCGGGAAGGTGTAGTACATTCCATTCACGACTGTACAGGACCGCTATGCGAGAATGTGTAGTACGTTCTGTTTTGGACCGAACCAGACCATTTGATGTGTTATGTGTTTTGTTTTGTCTTTAAGTGTGATGCATAGCATGTTTTGAACAATGTTTAAGAAATATGGATTTTTGTTCATGAAATATGAAAATTGTGAAAAGTTTGAGAAATCAACTATTGTAGATTTTTCAGCCGAGAATTCATTGAAATTGTTTGGAAATATTTAAATGTTTGAGAAATAAGGGTTTTACCAAATTTCATAATGTGAAACTTCTGAAATAAATAGCAAAAGGTTTTGAAAAATGTTTTCGCTTTTTTATTCAATTTATAAACATATTATCCATGAGCTTTTTATCTCACCCCCTTTCATTCCCATCTCCAGGCATTCAAACAGGAGATCGGATGGAAGAATGTCGAGAATTATGTTTGATTTTGTTTATTTTGTGTTTTATGTATTTGGGATTATTGGTAATAGTATATGGCTTGAATTGCCATAATGTGTTGTAAGTGTTTTTTTAATGTGTGAGAGTATGACATTGTGTATAATTGAGTTGATGTATATGAATGAGGAAGTTATGTACGGATTTGAGATCTATAATTGTAAATGATTTTGGAATTTGTATATGAAATTGTGTATGATTCTGGAATATATATTTATGATTGATTTGGGAATTAGATTGAATTATGAGATTGGTATATTGAATTGAGAATTATGGAAGTGTTAGGTATAGATTTGAGTTCGCTGGTGTTTTGGATTCCGGACGAGAGAGTCCGATGATTCTGAGTTTTGTTTGGGAATTATAGAAGTGTATTTAAGTCTTTTGGAGGTTTGGTTTGTTGAAAATGCAGCCGTTGTGCTGTCCAATTTTCATTAAGAAAATTGGTTATATGGTAAAGCTAAAATAAGAATACGTTTTTGGTTAAGAGTTCAATATTGAGATATGTATAGTTGTTACGAAGCTTTATACAAGTCGAGATTTGTTTCAGGATGAGTTTTCCTAAAGTGGGAACTATTTGTTTGATTTTAAATGAGATCGAATATAGATGAAAGAAATGAATAAGAAAGAAAAAAATATTTACACCGATTTCGGATACGTTAAGTCTTCAGGTTTCCAACGCGACCATGTTTCTCTGTTATTGGTTTTCCGATGTCAGAGTTAGTTTTTGTTTGTAAGCGATTTGTTTGTGTAAATCCGTTCCTTCGATTTCTGCCATCGGTTTGTATCTGCTTTTGTTTTGCGTTTCACTTTGATATCCGTTTGCTCCACTTTGTGATTTGTTTAGTCGTTTCATTTTTTGTTTAATTTCTCCGTTTCTTCCAATTGGGATTCGGCCTCCGGATCGGGTCCCAACATCTTTCATTAAATTCGACACTTCAAATTCATTTCTACTTTTTCTACTCCGTTTCACTTAAACTCATTCACAACACATTCACAGTACAACTAAATATACAAATTTACTCAAAATCCTCAAAATCATCAAAAACCAAATATCAATCATGCATCTTCTTTGTGTTATGCATTTCACATTTTTTTCTACACTCATTCAGTTCCATTAACTCTTCCATTTCATCTTAACTCATTTATATATCACTAAATCACCTTTCATCTTTACCCTATACTCATTTTCGATTCATGTCTCCAACTACCAAAGATATTCACGTATGTATACATATATACACGGTGAAAAGAAAAATAGAGCATATATTTCTCTATCAACTTTCCAGATTTTTGTACTCTTCTTATGCATATTTTTATGGTTCTTTCTAGCTCAAAAATCATTCCTACACATCTTATCACAAAATAATCATCAAATATGAAATAACATTATATCCAAATTTTTTATCTTATTTGTACAGTGTTCATGAAGATGGTCATTATTTCCATGATTATGCAATGACAAATAATTCATCAATTTTTTTTTCAGATTCATACTTCTTATAAAGATTAACACGATACTTGTTAAAACTCCAAAATCCTCAAATATCAACAAGCCCTAACTTTCATTTGACTCACGTACACTATCGTAAAGGTTGGTAGGTTTAGGTTTTGTTGAGGAAAAATAAGTAGATGAAGATAAGGGAAAACAAAGCTTAACTTTAGTGGATGTTTGATGAAAAACTCTATGTACAAGAAAGAAACTTGAAGAAGATGTTAAGTCAAGAGGACTTCACTACTATTAATTTTGATGAGAATCAAATAATAATAAGCTAGAAATGTATGAACTGTTGATGAAGGACCATCCATGTTAGTCATCGAAGATATTGAAGCAATGGGCCTTAGAGTAGAAAAGGAAACAACTGATCAAGAAATCAAAGAAGAAATTAGGCTAAATTGTTTTATGAAGTTTTAGGCCTTATGGAAACCATTTGGGGACTATAAAGCCTTAATCTAATCTTATTTAATTGAAGCTCATTCCCAGCCCATTAAAGAGTCCAGTGCTGCCCAAGAGAAGCCATGTTGTTGCCTAATAGAGTGACTTATTGGCCAAGTATCAACTCTCTTATCTATCGTTAAATTTGCATTGAATAGGAGCTACTTAATGCTCATTTAGTGTCATTTTTAATTAGTTTTTTTAATGACAAGTTAATGACAGATGTTATGAGCCATATTAAGTATATTTTAAATTCATTTAAAGTCATAAAGAATGTGTGGCTAGACTGCATGTGGTCATCCACAATTTTCTAGCTTTTGTTTGCTTATTTAAGTCAAGTTTCTTTCCACATGTAAGTTTTAGGGAATTAATAAAAGAGTGAGAGTTTCCTTTCAAGCTTTTGCAAATCAATTTTTTTTGTTGCCTTATTTTACTTGTTAATTTCGTCTGGGTTCATAGCAAACCAATTGCTATAGTTTGGGTTTGATTGTTCTACAAAAACACTCAATTTCTACACACATTTCATTCTACCACCTAGTCTGCCCAACTTGTACTAAATCAATCATATCTTCCAAACCACACATCCAAATTGAGTCAAACTTAAACCATTAGAAAGTTTACTCAAATCCCTTCAATTATACTTTTTACCATTCAACCCAGTTTGTCCTTATTTTTCCACAAAATTGCCTAAAATACAGCCTACGCATCAAACACCTCCACCACCATCATTTAGCCAAATTCTACCAAACTACTCCGATGATCTCTTAGCCACTCCAATCACTCCAATCTCTTTAAAACACTATCCACTCTTTTATTAAGTTTGTTAAGTGTGCAGATAAATGTAAGTAACACTTAGGCAACATAAGACGAAGTTCAACGTAAGACAAAGTTGAAGCAAAAGATGAAGTTTAGTGTAAGACGAAGTGCAGCATGAGACGAAGTCACAACATAAGATGAAGCGCAGCGTGAGACGAAGTCGTAATATAAGATGAAGCACAATGTGAGACGAAGTCACAACATAAGACAAAACGAAGCGTAAGACTAAGTTACAACATAAGACGAAGCGAAGCGTAAGACGAAGCACAGCATAAGATGAAGCGGAACAACAAACGAAATATAGTAACAAAAGAAAAGTTATTCCAGACGATACAAAAGGAAGGTATGCTAGAACGAGTTGATTAGTTTGAGTTAGTTGCAGGACTCAACTAATAACTGTTTTTAAAAGATTCAAGAAGCATTTATCAAGAAGACAGTTGGAGACTTAGGCTATAAATATTAGTTCGAGTCGAAAACTACACATATACACATACAAATACATACAAAAAATAGATAGAGAATTACTTGTGAATGTTTTGATATTTAAAAAATTCTATATTCAGAGTGCAAAAAGAAGTGAGCAAACACATCTGTAATGTGAAAGCTCAAAAATAATTTTCTTAGAGAGAAGGGAAGGCTAGAGCCTGGAGAGGGTAACAAAGTTGATAAAGAATACTTGTGTGAGAGACTTAAAAAGGCTCTACGTGTGAAAAAATACTTGTAAAGTTGAAAGAGTATAGCGAAATCTCATAAATATTATAGGGACTAGACGTAGCCCAAGGTTTGGGGTGAACTAATAGAAAATCGCAACGTATGTTCTCTAACCCTTATCTTTAATTTTCTTTTGTTAGACCAGTAAATAATATTACTTGTGATTGCATTGCTTATCAACTTTAGCAAGGTGTTTTTGTAATTGTTTGAATTTTTGTAAAGAAATTCATGAAATCTCAAAAGATTAATATCCTCGAAAAGATTACACAATTTAACCCCCCCTTCTTGTGTAGTTTACATATTATATCAAATTTCTATATTAAAAAGTGATTTACTTCAATTGGTATTACAGCAAAGTTTCCAAGAAACACTGTCGAAAAGTGAGGACAAAGATCCATGGCTGAATCATATGTTTTTATAGATAAAGGTACCTTGGTCACAAGACCTCCTGCATTCAATGGTGAGGATTATCATTATTGGAAGGACAGGATGCAACTCTTCATAGAATCCACACATATTGATCTTTGGGATATTATCGAGAATGGTCCATATACACCAATAGATGATGAAGGAAATATCATCTCTAGTGACAGATGGTCAGTCGATCAGAAAACTCGATTTCAATTGAATTCAAAGGCCAAGTTTTTTTTAAGTTGTTCCCTAAGCAGAAGTGAATATGATAAGGTTCATGGATGCATATCTACGAAGGAGATGTGGGGCGCACTAGACATTGCATACGAAGGCATAAATCAAGTGAAAGAGTCCAAAATTAGTATTCTTGTTCATCAGTATGAGTTGCTCTAAATGAAAGATGAGGAGTCTATTGATCAGATCTTTGAATGATTTCAAACAATCATTAACAGACTTAAAGCTCTTAGGAGAATCTATGATAATTAAGATCATGTCAGGAAGATTCTCAGAAGTCTACCTAAAAGATGGAGACCTAAGGTTACAGTAATATAAGAAGCGAAGGACTTAAGCAAGCTAAAGTTAGATGAATTGCTTGTTTCATTAAAGATCCATAAAGTAGAGCTTGATGCCGAAGATAAACCTAGAAGAGATAAGTCTAAAGCATTAAGGCTAGTTAGAAGTATAAAAAAAAACCAGAAAATTAGAAGCATCCTCAAAAGCATTAAAAATTGAAGAAATCAAGGATAATGATACCAGTGAGTCTGATCGAGATTCAAGTGAATATGATGAATTATCCTTCATTTCAAGAAAAAACTAGAAGGATGTGGAAAAAGAAAACAAAAGGAAATAAAGATCTTTCTTTTAAGAAGAATAGCAAAGAAGAAGTCAAGAATGAGAAAACATCTGTCATCTGCTATGAATGCAACAAACCAGGACATTACAAGTCTAAATGTCCATTAGTCAAAAGAAAGCAGAAGAAAATGAAAGAAAATTAAAAGTGCATGATGGCAACATAGGAAGAATTGGATTCATCCGAATCTGATTCCGATTCAACAACATCTGAACAAGCAAACATATGCTTTGTAGCTGAAGAAGAATGCAACGATAAGGTAACTTCTAAACTTAATAATCTTTAAGAAGCATACTTAGAATTATTAGAAGATTCGCATGCTATTTTAGAGAAATATAGAATTTTGAAAAAGAAATTTGCGGAAAACTTGAAAAACACGCAAGTGTTAGTGGTTGCCCGTGACACATGACGAGAAGAAGGTCTGTGTTCCTAGACCTCCAAATAAAAAAGGAGGAACAATAACTTTTGGAGACAACCAGCAAGGCAAAATAATTGGAATCGGCAAAATTAGTAAAGATTCTTTTGCGTCTATTAATAATGTTTTGTTAGTTGAAGGATTAAAGCATAATCTAATTAGTAAGTTAATTATGTGATTCTGGTTTTGAAGTATCCTTTAATCAAAATTCTTGTTCTATCAAAAACAAGGATGGTTCTGTATTCTTTTCTACTAAGAGACGAAACAATCTCTATAAAATTGATTTAGATGTTTTGGAAAGTCAAAATATTTCATGTTTTATATCAACAAATGAAGAAAAACTGATTTGGCATAACAAGCTAGGTCATATTAGTTTTAAACATATTTCCAAGTTGGTTAAACATGATTTGGTAAAAGGTTTACCAAAAATAAGTTAGCAAAGAATTTTTTATGAGAGTTGTCAAAAAGGAAAACAAATTAAAACATCTTTTTCTTCTAAAAATGTTGTAACCTCATTCAGACCTCTGGAGCTGTTACATATATATTTGTTTGGCCCAACTAGAACTTTAAATCTTGACGAAAAGGAGTATGGTCTCGTAATTGTTGATGACTTCACTATATCTTTTTGAATATTATTTTTATCACATAAAGATGAATCTCTTAAATGCTTGAAAGTTCTTTCCAAAAAGTTACAAAATGAAAAAGGAACTTCTATTGTTGGAATTAGGAGTGATCATGGTGGACAGTTTAAAAATGAAAAATTCAGAATGTTTTGTGAAGAGAATGGAATTTTCTATAATTTCTCTGCTTCTAGAACTCCACAACAAGATGGAGTTGTAAAAAGAAAGAACAGGACGATTCAATAAATAGCAAGGACTATGCTATGTGAAATGAATCTTCCTAAGTATTTCTGGGAAGAAGCTGTGAATACAACTTGTTATATTCAAAATAGAGTATTTATATGAACTCTGTTAAATAAAACTGCATATGAGTTATGGAAAGGAAGAAAACCAAATATTTCTTACTTCCATCCTTTCTGTTGCAAATGCACTATATTGAATACAAAATTTTTTTTGGATAAATTTGATTCTAAGATCAATTTAGGAATTTTTCTTCGATAGTCAATGTCTTCTAAAGCTTATAGAGTTTATAATCTTGTTTCTAAAAATGTTGAAGAATCTGTACATGTTAGATTTTATGATGATTCTCATCCAGATAGAAAAGATGATTCTGATGATGAAACTTTATTTGATCCTCTAGTTGATAAAGTAGATTTGTCACTGATAGTTGATCCCCCTGATAAGATAGAAGTCATTCCTGAAAACTTTAGTTTTAGGAAAGAATGGAAGTATAAATCTTCTCCTTCAAAAAATTTGATTATAGGCGAAACTTTAGAAGGAGTGCGAACTAGGTCTAAGTTCAGAAGAGAGGCAAATGTAGCTTTTGTTTATAAGTTAGAACCTAAGAAAATTGATGAAGCACTTCAATACAAAGCTTGGATTTTATCCATGCAAGAGAAGTTAAATCAATTTATTAGAAACAAAGTTTGGTTCTTAGTTCCTAGACCATCAAATAAGTCTGTCATACGAACCAGATCGGTATTGAAAAATAAACTAGATGAATCAGGTCATGTAAATCATAACAAAGCTAGATTAGTAGCTCAAGGCTGTAATCAATAAGAAGAAATATACTATAATGAAACCTATGCTCCTATAGCCAGATTAGAAGCTATTAGGATTTTGCTTGCATATGCTATTTTTCATGATATAAAAATGCTTCAAATGGATGTAAAAAGTGACTTTTTGAATGGTTTTATTGATGAAGAAGTTTATGTAAAGCAACCTCTGGTTTTGAAGATGCTAATAAACCAGATTATGTTTATAAACTTTATGAAGAATTGTATGTAGTAAAACAACCACCCCATGCTTAGTATGATCGTCTAAGTTCATTTTTGATAGAAAATGACTTTGTCAGAGGACGAGTAGATAAGAATTTGTTTAGAAAGTGTATCAAAAATGATTTCATTACAGTACAGATATATGCTGATGATATTTTTTTGATGCAGCTTCTAAAAAGCTATGTTCCAGCTTTGAAAAGTTTATAAAAATTGAATTTGAAATGAGTATGATGTTTGAATTGAAGTTTTTTGTTGGGTTACAAATTAAACAATCCAAGAAAAGATTTTTATTCATCAACAGAAATATATTAAAGAATTGTTAGTCAAATATAAAATGAAGATGGTTAAACCTATATCAACTCCTATGCATCCGTCAATCATCTTATCTAAGGATGAAGCAAGTAAGAAGGTTGATTAAACCCTTTTCAGAGGTATTATTGGTTCCTTACTTTACCTAACTACAAGCAGACCTAATATATTATTTAGTGTTTGTTTGTGTGTAAGATTTCAAGTAGATCCTAGAGAATCTCATTATATTACTGTGAAAAGAATATTGAGATACTTGGTAGGTTCTACTGATCTTTGTCTAATGTATGAAAAAGGTAAAATGGATCCCGATGAGATCGAGATATGTCCTGATGAGATAGCGACATCGATATTGTTGAAACAGGTCCTCGATGTTTTTTCCATACCGAGACCCGGTAGGATCGACCCCAGTGTGACTGGACCACTTCAGCATTAATATACATATATATATCATATTAATTAATTAAGTAATATATATATACATATATATATGTGTGTGTGTGTGTGTGTGTGATTTACGTGGATGGCCAAGAAGTTTCTTCTTTATCCTTGTCATTAGTTGAATTTAATGACTAAAAGACAAAATAATGAAGAGGAAGAAGAGATGATCGTTGATATTAAGAAGGGTTTTTAAAATTAAAGGCTAAGGTTTTAAAAGAAGAAAGAGTTCTTCTCCTTAAGCTCTTCATCAACGATCTTCATCATCTTCAAGCTTCTCATCCTTCTTCTTCTTCATCGATTCCAAGCTCTCCAAGGACAAAGGTAAGAGCTAGCACTCTTTAATTTATTCTAGCTATTCCCGGGTCAAAGGGTTTGCCCTGGTTAGGTTCTCCGATCTCTACGTGGATACCGTTAGAGACGGTCCCCTTTGGTCGTTTTGGTTTGACTTTGTTATATAGTCAAATGGATCCTGACTTTCGGGAAGGTCCCGGAACAAAATTTTTTTTCCGCACCGTGGGCATGTGATGCTCACACCGGGATTTTCCTACATTTTTGAGTTGGAATTCAAGAGAAATAAATTCCCAAAACTTGCAATAGATTTTGGATTGCCAAATTGTCCTTTTGACGACATTTCAATCATAAATTTTGACTTAGATGGTGGAATTCAGTGATTCAAGTTTCAAATTGAAGCTAACTCAAAGAAAAAGCTATTGATAAAATTTGAGCTCCTAAATCGTCCCCATTTGGTTATTATACACTGGAGAAATTGTCTTTAAAAAATTGGCAAGAACTTGTTTCATTGTGTGTCTCTAAATGAGGTTAGCCACCTCATCATTATAAGGGGTATAAAAACTAACTTTGGTCTCTAGGTCTAGGGTCCTAGGGTCGGCCTCCTCTTTATTGGTCTCTCTAAATTCCTGGATGAAATCCTTCTTTTCTTCTTTTCTATTTTAGACGCAAATTCCTTGGAGGATTGGGTGGTAACCAAATTGTACAAGGTATGTGTAGCTAACTTTTAATTCAATTGTAAAGGGTATTACGCTTAGAACTGATTTTAATTTATAAGGATTTGATCTTAATCGATTCTTGGGTTTTTGTGTTGCAAACATTTGCTTGAATTCTAGTTCTTTAATGGATAAATTGAACTCGTAAATCTTAAAATTTGGAATTAAGGTTTATAAGGGATTTTTGGATGCTATTCAATTAATTGATGGTAATAGTTGCTAGATTAATTGATTTATAGCTACGTTGTTGATAATAGTTGTCAAACCTACGCTGATAGAATTCAAACTTTTTCTTAAACTGATGATAGTAATTATCAAGGTTTTCAAGGAAAGATCACTAAACCAACTATTGTAATGCTCGTACGTGGCATAGGTGGATTAGTAGTTATGATGCGAAGATTTATTTACTTAGTAGTTAGGAAGCATAAAATCAATAAGTTAGTGATCCTTGATTCTGCGCACACAATACATAAATAATTCCTAGAGTCCGATGAATGAATTAATTGGTTTCGTTTGCGAAATCCTTTCGAATTGAAGTTTCTGTAATTCTATTTTTATCCTCATCTTTCAATTATGATATCTTCTGAATTTTGATTTTGCACTTGTTTAATTTCATGTTCTTTAAATTCTGAATTTCCAAGATCAAACCCCCTATTTACTTATTTAAATTACGTTTTCTAGTTTAGTAGTAGCTTGCATTTGATAATGAATCATTTAGGTTAGAATGCATTTCAGATTTCAGATTTTAGATTTTAGATTTTTATTTCATTTATGTTTTTATTTTTGTTTTCTTTTACTAAAATTTCGTTGACAAGTTTGATGATAGTTAGCATTCCAATAGTAGATCTTCGAGGGAGCGATCCTTACTTCCATTTACTACTTGTAATTCGTGTACGGTTAATTTGCAAGGGTAACGACACCTTGCCACCTTTTGATATCTGTTAACTCTTTGTCATGAAATTTAGTATTCCTTCGCATGTTCCTTGTGTTCATGCACTTGCAAAAAACAAGGAAAAGTATCAAAAACTATTAAATCAAAGTAACCAAAACTAAACAAGATGTTAAACAATCAATCCCTAGCAACGATGCCAAAAACTTGTTGAATGTAAAACACACTACTAGTCTTAAGCTCAAAATCGCAAATATATGGGTCGTACTTGTAGTTGAAAGCTGATATCGATCCCAAGAGGATTGTGCTTAGGCACCACTTAATTCAGGTTGTTCTTTGTTTAAAAAATCGTTTCAATCGAATTTAAAAAGATAAGTAAACTAAAGACAAACTAAAAGTAACAGGGAACAATGTAACCCAAACGAAAATCTTAAACTAAGACTCAGAGAAAATCAAGATTAAACATTAGGACTTAACATTATCCTTATTTTCTCCCCTATGATTAATTGATTCAATTTATGCTTGGTCTAAGATTTTTTAAAATTCTAACTATTCTCTCTCAAAGTGTAACTAAATGTTAATAGTTAAATAAATTAGAAATAACTTTGGGATCTCTCGATGTGCAAAATCGTTCCTAAACATTCAACTAGATATGAAGCTATCCTATCAATAGTGTATTAATTTAATCTCTTCTTAATAAATCAATAACTTGTTATTTATAGGTCTATTAATCGACAACTCTGATGTACAATTAACATAGATTACTAAGCTTACTCTCTCGATTTATTGCAAGGTTTAAGCACAATAAATAACACAAACATGTATACCATTAAATCAATAACCAATGGTTCATAAATAGTTCAACAACAAACCCTAAAAATTGTTTTTAGCCAATCATAATATCCATAACATCTCCAACAATCAAATAATCCACGATAAATACGCTAGAAGAGAAAGAAATTGAAATAAGACTGCACGGGGTAGCTCCTCCTCTTTTTTGCCCAATCTGTAAAATCCAAATGATGGGGGTGCTTTTTTCCCAATTTGGAATGAAACCTTGAATATCCCCTATCTGGAAAATTTCAAGTATTATTAATTTCTTTAAGTTTGTAAAATTTGTGAAGTATTGAAGGTAGTAAAGTTACACACATTAGTGATGTTAATGACAAATTCTAGAATTTAAATTTCAGCCTTATGTACATGTGAAACCAGCTGAGAAATTTCACTCTTAATGGGTATATTTGGACTTGATTAAGGTTATGAATGAGCATATATTCTTGTTTTATTAATTGGTTAAAAGCTTGACAAGTTATGTAGTTAATTGATGTCACAACCTTACGGATGGACTATTTTGATGTGGTTGAGTTCAAATCTGGAAATTATGATTTGGCAAAGGAATAAATGAGTTATTTTAATGCAAACATGATATTAAAGGCATGAGTAATGTGTATAAGGTATGGATGAATGATCATTGAAGAAGATGGGGTAATTATGAATGAGAATTGGGTAAATGTATGAATATATATTGCTGGAAAAAGTTTGGTGAATGTATAGATCTAGCTTGCTGAAATTCCAGATTTAAGGTAACAATTGTGTGTGCCTTATAAGAGGCTTTTGATCACGAAAATGTTCAAGGATAAGTGTAAAGTATGGTTGATGATTTTGGAGTAAATCAAGCTAACTTAAATGTACAAACCTGATTGCGAAATGGTAGTATACAAAATATGATGTTTGAAGGGTCTTAGGGTGTATAAGCACAAATTGGATAGTTAAGATCTATATATCAAAATACATACCTAGGAAATTTAATTAAGAATGCATTGAACATAACATATATACATGTGTATAATTGAGTACTTATTTGATTAAATAAGTTAGTGATGTGTACATATGTGTGTATTGTATGATTTAGAAGCACAAATTGATTGACAACTTCCAGACATTGCCGACTCGTCAAGACAACAGATATTTGAAGCATATAGTAAGTTAACCTAGATGTTTACTGTAACACCCCACTCCCGCATGACCCGAACCCGACATCGACGGTGATATCCGAGTCCGTGCCCCGCGAGGCGGCATGCTACATCATTTAGTTAACACTCAGTATAAATTTTCTTTAACACATACGCACTTACACACACGTCACATATTATGTGGAAAGCAGTTTGCATAACGCACAATGGCCTCAGGGCCCTTTTCATAAACATAATAATTTTTTTTCCAAAATGTTAACTTTACAATTTGTCTAAAATGTTTACTTTACAAATTGTCCAATTCAGATATACAAGCATTCAGAAAAAAAAACTGAAATACATTAATGCAGACACGAACTGATCCCCGACCATCCCTCTACTGTATTGGCCAGCAGACGACATACTCCCGTTGTCTGACGGGGTATTCTTTTGAGTCCTGAAAAATAATTGCAAATTTTGGGTGAGTTTTGCGAACTCAGTGAGTGACCATCATTGATGGTTCACCCATTCACACAATACATAATTACATTCCCATAATCGCGTTTCACATTCACTGTCACACTTGATAATTATAATCCGTTCAGTTTCATGTTCACATTCAACGCCAATTA
>JANZLF010000002.1:16847646-16857984 GCA_026546835.1 Erythroxylum foetidum
ATCTATGGTATCCAAGCAAGTGTGATAAGTATAAGTTCCATGTAGTTGGGTCTCGGATCCAACAGTTGGGGTCCGGTCTCCGGGTCGGGTCCCGACATCTGTGGTATCAGAGCAAGAATAAGAGTGTCAAGTTAAGGTCTCAGCAAGGCAAGTGTCTCGGGGATGGGCTCCACTCTGGCTCACATCCCGGGACAGTCGGGCTCCGAGAGCGGGGTCCGACAATTTTCATTTCAATAATCGCTAAGTGTAAATGATTAAATATATTAATAATTAAACACATATCATTTAATTTTTTTTATCATCATGATTCACATGAGTATGTGTAAAAATTGTAGTTGATGTTCTAGAAGAAGAAATAATACGATACTAACTCTAATATCAAAATTCAAATGAATAATCTCCTGAAAATTTAGGGCATTATACATGGGAGTAACGATTACAAACATATGATAGCACACTCGATAACATATAGTAATTATATATTCAAGAGGGAGAGAGGGAGTAAAGTTAGTACAAATTGCACTAATAGCTGAAAGCTTTATTACAAGAATATCATATGTTTCACTTTTTCACAAATCATGATGCATATAAGTAACTCTTCCATAATAAGCTTTGTTAAATAAAATGATGTATATCCTTAAATCCTTTATAAGCTCTTAAAAGTGAAAAAAAATAGAATTGAAGATTGTACAATTGTGATACTATATGTATATTCATCAAAAGAGTGTGGTTATAAAAGATAATCATCTAACAAATGATATATCTCAAAAAGGAGTTCATTCACAAAATAATATATAATGTAATAGGCACTAAAATAAACTTATAATATAATATACTAAAAAAGGTCCAAATATTTAAACTATGAAATCATCATGTACAACATAAAAATAATTTGATTATTTTCTTATATATGTGCATCTACATATTTTCTAAGTTGGAAAGGGCAAATGCAAATCAAAACTAAGTGTATCAATTGAAACCAATACACCTCCCAGTTACAAAAAATGATAAATATAATGATATATGACATGTAATCCACCTCCCAATAAGATCATTTAGTAAAAATGTAATAATGGCATTACAATTTAAGTAGATAAGTTATAGTTTTCTTGACTAGATTTGCAAATTACGTCTCCATGTTCTACTAAAAGGAAGAGGGTGACCTATAAAAGACTAGTAAAGTCTAAATCTTTCCTTAGAAACTATAATTTCCATATCTCAGACATTATAGCTAACATGTATTAACTCAAAAAAGTTTAAGATAACTAAATATGCAACTTACTAAAGGGTCATTTGCTAATGGTCACATTCACTGATAAGAATTATTAACATTTAATTAATGAACACAAATAATACATGTAAGTTTTGTAAACTGACGAATAGAAGAGATATATTTTGACATTTGAAGCTATTTTTAGTTAATCATCAACCTTTTATTGATAATCTTTAATAGTAGTTTTTCCTATAGAAGAAGACATAAAATGAGAGCCTAACTAGATTAATAATTTGGATGTTTTACTATTTTATGATAATATTTTCATTAGAGATAATATAATATTCACTACTCCCTTTGAAAATAATAAAGTAGACAAGAAATCGTAAGTAACTTCATTAATTGATTTTACAGAAAATGAGGATTCACATATGCATAATAGAGTTCCTACAAGATATAGAAAAAACATGGCAGATAGTAGAAAGGAAAAAAACTCTAAAAATCAAAGTGATATTTAAACTTATAATTAAATATAAAAAAAGAGGGAATAAGCAAGATAAAAACTTTCAAAAATCCAACAATAATACTTAATGCTATGCTAAACAGTTAAACGGTGATTGGTCAAGAGAGAAACATTAGGCAAGCAAGTTACAGATAAATGGCAGATAGTGATGCATAGGAGTTAGGGGTTGCAACATTTAATATAGAAAACTAGTTTAAGATTTGGTTTTTTTAACCATCAATTAATATAATGACATTATTTTGCTACTTTAGCAAAAAAAATATTTTGTAAGTAATATATGTATCAACCTTCAAGTCAGTCTGGTCCTTGAAGCATGAGCTTGATCTAAAGTTAATTTTAAAAAAAAACCCTAATATTAACCCAAAAGTTGGTCAACGTGGGTTGAATTCATTAACTTCAAGTTAGGCTAGGCCAATTCTTTCCATCCCTATCAATAACACTTTAATAAGCATATGTACTTACTAGAAAGTAGGAAGTGGTAATGGAAACTAACTTAATCACATAATAATTTGAAAGAATATTAGGTTACCCCATAATATTGGATCAATAGAAAGTGCTTAACCAATTGGATGGAATATTATCGACTCTAGGTAGTTAACTTAATAGACTAGGTTACATTAAAACTAAAAAACACCGAATTCTTTAATAATAGGGAGTTTGATGGAAAAAAAGTTAATGATCTTTAGTTTTAGTGTGAAGAAAACACCATGCTATAAGTGTGAGCAAAGGCAAATTCATTAATACATGGTAGAAGGAAAGGAAGATTTTATGGTGGAGGAAGAAAAATTAGCAAGTGACGAAGGTATAAAACAACCTATACCTAATGTTTCTTTGTAGATTATAATGAGAATTAGAGGTGAATGCAAATTTAAAAAAAGCAAATTACTAGAAGTCATTAAAAGAAACCAATTCACATATTGATTAATAATAGGAATACTTATAATTTTGATGATATGTTTGTGATAAAATGAAAAGAGTAAATGCGGCATATGAGAGGTAGATCCCTTCTAGATAACTATAGGAGGAAGGTTGAAATTAGATTGCCATTAATACTTTATAATTTTCTCTTAGTGTACAAAAGGAATGGAATTCACTACCAATTCTCTAGTAATAGAATTGGAAGGTCGTGATATGGTACTTAGAATGCAATGGATTATTGATCTCATTAGTATGTTATGCAACTTTCAAAAGATGACTATGAATTCCACTTGTTAAAATTAGTTAATCACACCTATTAAGGATCCAATTTGATCTTAGGAAAAGGCTTCAACTAGGAACTCAAACACTCAAAAAATGGCTAACTTTATTTGTTTCAATTAACATACCCTATTGAGTGCCTAATATAACAAATTAGTATGACAGATGTTCAAATTAAAACTTTTAAGAAGATTAATGGATTGCTCAAGGTCATAGGATTCACCTAAAAGAGGGAGTGGAGACAATGAACGTTACGCCTTATAACTATTCTAGTTTACAAAAGGATGTAATTAAAGGTTAAATCTAAGAATTGATGAAGCAAGAGTCCATCCATTCTAGTATTAGTCCATATGCCTCACCATTAGTTCAAGTTATGAAAAAATAAATTTCATGAATGATGTGCATAGATAGATAAGAATTGAACAAATATACTATTAAGGAAATGTTCCCAATTCCACCTATTGAAGAGCTTTTGGTACTCTAAGTTGGGCATAAATTCAAGGTACCATTAAATTAAAATGCATTTAGAAGATGGGCCTACGATAATTTTCAAGATATATAAAGGTCGTTATGATTTTTTATTTATGCCCTGAACTAATGTTCCCTTAATCTTCTAAAGCCAAGTGAATGAAATCTTCAAACCTTTATTAAGGTGATCCATTATAGTATTATTCAATGATATCTTGATTTTCAATAGCTTATTCTAATAATATTTTGAATATATCAATAGAATAATATAGATACTTAAGTAAAATTTGTCCTTTGTAAAAGGACAAAGACAAGTTACCATTGTTACTTCATTTCTTAAAAGGGAGTGGGACATACTCTAAAAAGGTGGAAACCATTCAAGATTGTTCATCACCAAAAACACTAAACAAGTTAAGGGATTTTTTAGGAATTATTGGTTACTAACATAGGTTCATCAAAAACTATAAAGAAATGGCCAAGCCACTAATATAGTTTCTAAATAAATAAAACATTTCCAATTACATCTAGAGCTAAAGGGAACAACAATGACTTTCCAATCTAAACAGAGCCAGGACATCTAAATTAAAGTTGATGCTAGTGGGAATAGGAATTAAGGCAATTCTTTAATAGGATAATCACTTTATAATAAAATTAGACATATGAGTTTTTCTACTTATGAGAAGGAATTCTTAGCTATAATTAAGGTTATCAATTGCATTATTATCAAAATGGGAGGTCATTTATCTATTTGAAAAAAAGAGTAATAACTTTTTGCCATCTAATATGGTTGCCTAAGCTTCCAAGATATGACTTTAAGGTGCATTTTAAAAGACCAAGGAAAATGCTACAATAGATTCTTCGTCAAGGTTAAACAAACTTGAGCTATTACTGATCTATTACCTTCTCATGAACACACCACCTTCTAGAAAGAAATTAAACAAAGTTGAAAGAAAGATTATTTAACTTAGTATATCATCAATGAGGAGACTTTAGAAAATTATCCACCATAACAAGGTTAAAAAACATATTTTATTAGGAAGGGTTATCTAAAGACATCAAGAACTACATCAAACAATGTTATTGTGTTAAAGGAATGAACATGATTCCTCAACTTATTGAGGGCTCCTATAACCATTGCCCATACTTGATGGATAATGGAAAGAAATCAACATAGATTTCATCTAGGGACTAATACTATTAAGATGAAATTTATTGATCTTAGTAGTGATGGATAGGTTTAGCAAAAACTTATACTTTGGTGCCATCAAGCATCGATATTCAACTACTAAAGTAGCCCATAAGTTCATTAACTACATTCTCAAGCTTCTATTCTTGAGGAAAAAGTGAATGATAAAGAAAATTTGATCCTAAATTCATATGGTAGGAGATGCCTAAATAACAGGAAGTCACCTTAAAATTCTTCACAACATACCATACCTAATATGATGGCAAGCAGAGGCCATCAATAAGATACATAAGACTTATTTGACATACTTATGATGTGATTCTTCAATAGGCTAAGTATGTACCTTTGGCTAAAAGGTGGTATATCACAACTTACCATACATCTATTAACTTAAGACCATTTTGAAATTTTTATGGATATTCACTATTAATACATGTTCTTATATGTGATTTAAAAATCTTAGTTATTGATCAAGATATAAAGTAGAGAGAAATAGTATTTTTAGTAGCAAAATTCCATATATAAGGAGATCAACATTATAATGAAGTAATAAATGGATAAAAGAAGATCTACTAGAGAATTCCAAGATAGAGAATGTGTATTTTACAACCTCACAAGCATCATTCACTACAAAGAAAAACTAATCACAAGCTTTCACCACTATATTGTAGCCATATGAAATTATTGAAAAGATAAACAAGGTGGCATATAAGGTGAGATTACTAATGGAACTTTCATATACCCCATATTCTATGTTTCTTAGCTTTAAAATGTATTTCAAGTCAAACAATAATATTATTTGACCTTGTTGTAAAAATCATTTTAATATATCAGACCCTAATGACCATTTTATTGATCCTATCTATAAGATAGCATAGCTTATGATTATTATAAAGAGGACTTAAATTGGTCCAATTATCAAACCAAAATTAAGAGCATTTCCCATTCCTTAAGCTTGGATGTGAGGATAAATTTTAACCCTTATCTCAAGATCTGTATAACACTCTAAGATTGCTCCCTACTTGTTTTTATCTTCTAAAAGTCAGTATCCTTGAGGTATTATTCATTTATCCATTTTGATCATAAGAATTCCATATCTACTAGTATCTTCCATATCCTCTTAGATAGTAGGACATTATGTATAAGTTAATTGAAATTGTTCCCAACTCTCTCTGTCTTCCATATCCTCTTAGATAGTAGGACATTATGTATAAGTTAATTGAAATTATTTCCAACTCTCTCCTTATTCCTATTTGACTTTTACCCCCTTAAGGACGTCAACCTTCCCAAAGCATAAGAATTTTTTATGCATTTTTCTATCTCCCTAGTCAAATTTTTAGGAATAAATAAATAAGCATATTAGTGACCACTTAGGTTTCTCATAACTAAAGAAATGAGGAGTCTTCTAACTATAAATAAGAAACTATTCTACTAGTTATTGATTTCATTCTTGAATTTCTCTAACAGAATGATACACTTAGCAAATTTAGGCTTCTTGATGGTTATAGGCACCCCAAGATATTTGAAAGGAGTGGAGTGAATAGCCATCCCCATGATATTGCTTAATACTCTAATGTTTTAAATGTCAATTCTTATCTTTTTTTTCCTTCCTAATCTCCTTCTTAAGAAGGGACCCAAATCTTTAAGTTCACTCTCTAAGCAGATATTCAGAGACTACTTGGAGTTGGAATTTTCTATTTTGTTGAATTCTTTTGTTTAGGTACACCCATCACATAACCCACTCAAAAGAGATGATGTTCCTTATAGATTCCCCCTCTACTTTTTGTTTGAATTTTTTGGTATAGCTCCCCTTTGAGTTTCTATGGCTTGGTCCTTAGGATCAATAGGAGGAATTAAAGTTATAGGCTTCTCTTTGAACTCATCAATTCTCAATAGCTTAGCATATATTCCAGTATTGAATTTTTTTCTATGTGGGCTTCCAAACTTGATTAGGAGACATAAGTTTTCAAGTATATGATAATATAACCTTAGCCTTTACAAGTTCTCCTCATTCATTTAGTTTCATAACAGAAATAGCCTCTAGAAGTTCAACCCCATTCTTTACTTCAACATATATTTAGGCATAAAATAACATTTCCATTCTTGTTGTAAGTTCTCTTCTTATTATTAAGAAGGAAAAGTCTCTCTCTAGTCGTGACATTCTACAAAAAAGTCTAAGATGCAAAATTATGGTTAGGTTTAGCTCTGCTTCTCTCTTCTTTTCTCTTCCCTTCCTTATATTATTCTTCATTTTAAAGCTTAAGTTACTCAAAGAATATATTTTTTATCAAAATATTATTAGAGGTGATATGACTCATAGGCTAGTTGACAACATGGGAGGACGGTGGCAGTTGGTGGAGCTTTTTGGTAGTTAGGGTTTAAACAAGTGGTTAGGTCTTCTAATATAAAGAAAAGGATGTTTGGTTATTAAGATAAAGCATCCTAAGTTTGGGTTAAGTTATTTTAAGAATGTAACAAAGCTTATTTGGTGTTTGGATTAAGGTAATCCAAAGTTAGATAAAGTTATCTTAGGTTTGGAATATTACATTCAAACTGGGATATGACCAGAATTAATACCAAATAAAAATTTTTAAAATTTTTAAAATTTAAATCAATTCTAAAATTATATTATTTATTTTATTAATGTTAGTAATTAAAATAACTACTAATTTAAATTTTTTAAAAATATTTTTCAGAATTAAAATTAATTATATTCTAGTTAGATTGAAATTAAAAATTAATTGAACTTGTTTAAATTAAGAAATTTTTCTCAAGTAACTAAAAAAAGTTTTTCTTAATTAAATTTATTTATTTTAATTTGATTGAAATAAGCTAAGTTTATTATTTGTTTAAAACTTGTTTCTTTATTAATTTAAAAAATAAGTTTATTGATTTATTGAAATAGGTAATTTTCTTAGTTAAAATTTGAAAAGTCTATTAATTAAGAAAGTTGAGCTTTCTTTAACATATTAGAAAATAGTTTTCTAATTAGATTAGGAATTTTGAAAGTTGTGATAAACAAAAAATTTTACTAATTAATTAGAAACAAATAGAAAATTAATATCTATTAAAGTGATAAATAAAAATTTCTTAATTAAACTTAAAAATTTTCCTTTTATTTTCAAAATAGTTTCCTTTAACATTAGAAAATAGATTTCAAAATAAGTTATTTATGATTAGATTAAAATTTTTTAATTAGATTAGAATATTTTACTTGTTGAATTTTAGAAAGATTTTTCTAAATCATAATAAGTAAGAAATTATTAAATTATTAAAGATTTTAATATAATTTCAATATTTTTCAATTGAATTTGGAAAAAAATAAATCAAAGTAGATTATTTTTCCATTCAATGCAAATCTTCATTGATTTTGAATATCTATTTGTAAAAAGAATTTAATTTACTCAAGTGTCAATGGTTTAATTTATTTTAATTTTTTAAAGATCTAGAAATAGACAGGGGAGGGGACGGATGGAATCTTGGTGGTGGTCAAATGAGGTCCAGGGGTCGGTGAAGGCAAAAAAGAGAGCTTTTAAAGATCTGCTGGCAAGTGCTACAGAGGGGGAGCGGATTATTAATAAAGTGAGGTATAAACTAGCTAAATAGAAGGCAAAGAAGGCTATCTCAGTGGCTAAAGGTGAAGCTTACGAGAATCTGTACAGGGAGTTAGATACAGTAAAAGGAGCACAAAGTATTTTCAAAATAGCGAGAGCCAGGGCACGTATGACAATGGATTTCAACCAAGTATGTTGTATACAGGACGAAGCAGGACAGGTACTCACAAATGAGCAAGACATAAAGCGGAGATGGCAGAGATACTTTTATGGCCTCTTTAACGAGGACATATTGGTCAACATAGCGCTCGGGGAACTGCCCTTGTCGGATACAAGTTTAGACGAGGCCTCTTGGGAGAAGATAACAAAGGGAGAAATTATAAAGGCTTTGCGAGGGATGGGAAGTGGAAGGACGGTAGGACCAGATAACATCCCTATAGAGGTATGGAAAAAAAATAGGAGTTGTCAGTATTGAGTGATTAGTTTAGCTCTTTAATATGATCCTAAAGTCAGTCAATATACCGGAGGAATGGAGATTGAGTAGGGTAATTCCCTTGTACAAGGCCAAAGGCGACATTCATCAATGTCAAAACTATCGAGGCATCAAATTACTTAGTCATACCATGAAGCTCTAGGAGAAGGTAATTGATAAGAGAATCCGGCGAGTTGCTTCTATATCGGCCAACCAATTCAGATTTATGCCTGGTAGGTCAACGATAGAAGCAATTCATCTATTTCATAGACTGATGGAATGCTACCGAGAATGAAAGAGAGATCTGCATATAGTTTTTGTCGATTTGGAAAAGGCGTATGACAGGGTTCCTCGAGAACTCTTGTGGTGGTGTTGGAAGCAAAGGGCATTCCTAGGATGTATATCAAGGCGATTAGGGATATGTATGAAGGGTCTTTGAGTAGTATAAGCACAGTAGGAGGGGACACGGAAGCGTTCTCTATCGGGGTTGGACTACACCAAGGCTCGACTTTAAGTCCTTTTCTATTCACAGTGGTATTAGATGAACTCACCAAGCATATTCAAGGGGAGGTACCTTGGTGTATGTTATTTGCGGATGATATTGTCCAGGTAGATGAGACCAAGGAGGGGGTCAATGCCAAGTTAGAACATTGGAGAAAAACGTTAGAATCGAAGGGTTTTAGAATGAGCAGATCCAAGAAGGAGTACTTGGAATGCAACTTTTCAGGTAGCCAGCGGGCATAAGGGGTGGCGATAATAATTGGCAATGACATCATACCATAGAAATTGAGTTTTAAATACCTCGGCTCTATCATGCAAGGAGATGGCAATATAGGTAACGATAAATTTCACTGCATTAGATCTGGGTGGACCAAATGGCGGGGTGCTTCAGGTGTTTTATGTGACAAGAGGGTCCCTATAAAACTCAAAGGAAAATTTTATAAACTAGTTATTAGACCAACCATGTTATATGGGGCAGAGTGTTGGCCTACTAGACGTAGCCATACTCGTCAGCTGTTAGTAGCAGAAATGCGTATGCTTAGGTGGATGTGTAACATTACCATGAGGGATAGGGTACAAAATCGAGTAGTGCGGGCCAAACTCTAGGCTGCTAGCATTGCAGACAAGTTACGCAAGAAAAGACTTAGGTGGTTTGGGCATGTGCGCAGGATGCCCTCTGATGCGTCGATTCAACGTGGTGAGCTAATCAACCTTAGTAGCTACAAAAGGAGGAAAGGAAGGCCTTAAAAGACCTAGAGAGAAGTGATCACGAACGATATGTCAAAGTTGGCTCTCACTGAGGCAGTTGCTAGATTTAGGAAAGTTTGGTGTGATAGGATAAGGGTAAGCGACACCTGCTAGAATCCTCGCGTCTTTTTTTTAAACGATGGGATGTCTAACCCCATGTCCTTTACTCCTTTGCAAATAGTTAGTTGTGGTCAAGGCTTCGGGTCTAGATTAGCTAAGGGCGGTCCCAAATTGTCTCTTAAAAAGTAGGAGTTGTCCTGGTAGGAAAGGGACGACTTCGAGTAACGACAACAAGAACTAGTCTTTACACAGGGTGATGTCATGTTGGACCCCACACCTGGGCTAGCATTTTCCACCCAGCGTGTATTTGTGGGTTATACCGCGGCATCCAACACAAATTAGTATTGTCCTCTTTGGTGGGAATCGAACACCCAACCTCAAGGTTTTGTTGCTTTTACAAGCACGCCTCTTACCATT
>JANZLF010000002.1:16858084-16868335 GCA_026546835.1 Erythroxylum foetidum
ATGGTTTGGATTTGTCAAGAAAAGAGAAAATGTATAGTTGGATATGATTAGAATGCTAGGAGTGTGTTGCTGCCATTGAAATTGATCCTTTGGGATATTTGGAATGGTTTGTGTTGTGAGAGATTGAAGATTGAGGTTTTTATGCAGGTCCTTAAGTTAGGTTGAATTAAATTGAAGTTTGGATAGTGAATGTTTAAAATGAGGTGCTGTCAAATTCTTGCAAAATTTGACAAAACCTTTGATGGTGATTTAGACCCTCTTAGTGTTTGAATTGAATCAAGAAGTCTTCTTGAAGATTGTAGCATAAGATTGGAGCTTTCAAATGGTGTATAATGTGCCTTAATTGGAATTAGGAGTAAAAACTTATGGGGGTTAAACCTATATCAGTTACTGTTCATGTGGCTAATTCACTGTTTCATTGGTCATTATAAGAGCAATGCATTTGAGTGAGTTTTACCTCCTTTAATGACGGAATTGAGTTTTGCATCCTTAATGAAACTTGTAGATCATCTTGTTATCTTTCCATTGAAGTATAATATGTACTTTTTAGGTTTTGGAGTAGGAAGTTATGACAATTGGAAGATAACTGTTAAAGTCATTTTGATGTTCATTTTGCTTGTGAGCTTGTGATGGCCTTGATGACTAAGGATTGAATTCATGGTTTTAATGAATTAATGAAGCGAGAAATTGTGAAGTTGGTAAGTTGATCTTGGAGTTGAGGGTGTTATGAAGTGTTTATGCTTTAGAATAAGTTAAATTTGTGAAGTATTCAAGAGGTTATAAAGTCAGGTTAAAGGTGAGATGTTTGGAAGAGGATTTGGAGTTTTGAAGATTGGCATGTCCATTAAACGGATAGCCTTGGGTGCAAAAACACCCCTTAGCTTGCCCATGTCCATTAAACGGATTTGCATGTCCGTTTAACGGACATTCTCGGATCATTTGGACCACTTTCGCCCGAATGTGTCCGTTAAACGGACAGCTATGGGAAATATGGTGCTTTTGGACATCGTTAGAGGCCGAATCTCATTTTGTGGTCTTCATGAGAGTTGTATATCTAGATGTATTCTTTCTAATGGTCAAAGAATGAACACAATCCGACATCTGGATTAAAAGTTATGGAAATCGCTCCAAAAGAGTTTCAATTTGCTTTTGGGTGTGAACATAGTCTATTCTTTTGGGCATAACTCCCTCATCCGACTTCCAATTGAGGTGAGACTTGAACCATTAGTTTTCTAAGACATGTATCTTTTTCTCTACAAACATTTGTACCTTTTGGAGTTAAATTGAAAATGTTTGCATTAAAGTAAGTGAGAGGTCGATTTGGAGATCATATTTGGAGTATGAACTCTTTTAGGCTTTTTGTGCATAACTTGAGTTATACAACTCCGTTTGAGGTGATTCTTATTTCAAATCGATATCAAGACATAAGGCTACATTTTTTATGAATAAGTCAACCTATGATTTTGGTGTTTACTTATTGTGCGCTCGCCACGAATGTGGAGTTACAACTAAGGACACTACAAGGTTATAAGCACAAGGCTTTAGGACTCCGAAAATAGGACTCTGGAAACGGGTCCAATAGATGTGGAATTATAGCAAGAGTAAGAGTATTAAGTTATAAGCCGTTGGGGTCCGGTCTCCGGATCGGGGTCCAACACTAGAAGTGTGCTACTGCCTTTGACTTGAAGTATGTTGGGTTTGAGTTGTATTATGGAAGTTAGAAGAATGAGTTTTTATGCAGGTTGAAGAGTTGGATTGAAGGTTTTGGCTAGAGCATTTTTAGGGAAAGTGCTGTCCAATTTTTCCTAAATTGGACAGCAACTTGTTTTGGATTTTAGAGTATCTTAGAGTGAGATTTTCAATGAGATGCCTTCTTGAAGATTGTAGTGCATGATTAGAGCTTTCCAAGGACATAAAGTTTGTCACATTCGGATTTAAAATGAAAAAGTTATGAGAGGTGAAAGGTTTCAGCTACTATTGTTAGTCATAAAATTTTGCAGAACCTTTGGAGGGCTTTTTCACCATCTTAGAGATAGTTTTGATTTTTTCTTTATTCATAAAAAATGTAGATTATCTTTCTAGCCTTAAAATGAGGTATTATTTTCACTTATTGGAGTTAGGAATAAAAAGATATGAGGTTGGGAATGTTGACAGTTACTGTTCATTAAGCCAAATTACTGTTACATTGATTTTCACTTAGGCTGAAACTTTGAAAGGGTTTTTACCCTTCTAAATGATTGAATTGATTTTTACTTCCTCCATGAAACTTGTAGGTCATCTTTTTATCTTTCCAATGAGGTAAAATGTGTTATTTTTAGACTTGTGTGCTAAAAGATATGAATTCTGAAATTCTTGGCATTGTGTAGGGGAATTGACATTTTTAATAGCAGCAACTTTGAAGCAATTTATGACCCTTTTAATGGCTAAATTAGTTTATAAATCCTTCTAGGAAGTTGTAGAACTCCCTTTTATCTTTCTATTGGCACTAAATTTATGAAATTTCAATTTCGGGATGAAAGGTTAGACCTATTCAAAGCTAAAAGGTTATTTCAGTTTTGTAAAAAAAAATTAAATTAAATTAAATTAAATGTTCCTCGCACTCAGCAGCTGAGTGCGAGGAATCCTCGCAATCAGCAGAAGAGTGCGACGGTGCGTGTTGCACTCTGCTGAGTGTGACACTGTTTGGATTTTTTTTTTTAAATATTAATTTTTGATTTTTTTAAAATATGATAAATAAAACCCCTTTTTCTTATTTTCTTTGTCTTTTCTCCGTTTGACCTCCGATTTTCACGATTTTCGAAGCATTGAGTTTCTAAAAAAATTTTATACCCCTTTTTAGTAAAATGAGAGTGTCGGGTTTTAGTCGAAAATTACGGATAATGTTAAAGAGAGTTAAGTACGTGACGGTTTTGAATAAAATTCCGTTTTTGGGGGTTTTGTGAGCTATAGAGATCCGATTGAAGCGATTTCTGATTCTAATTGACCTAGAGATATGGAATTTCATTTTAGCTTAAGATTCGGGTTTAGTAATGGGCCCTAAGAAGAGTAAATTTTATTAGAGGATAATTAGGGTGAATTTATCAAGTTTTGTTCGGATGACGTTAAATTAAGTTCGATTTGAGGTTTCCTCAGTGGTGAGGAAATCCCTCCCTAGTGAGATGCGCGTCCAGATGTCACGTAAGACGTCGGGCACGTGACTCACAGGGGAGGGATTCCAACAGGTCATGGCCGATATGGCCAACCAAAAGGTATGTCCTTTTGTCTAGTAGTACATTTCAAATCATTAAATGTTTCTGCGAGCCTATTCTTTAATTATTGCTTCTTCTTTTTTAACATCTGCATGTGAGTCTACCAAGAAACAGCCTCTCTACTATATAGGGGTAAGGTTGCGTACAATAAGACCTCCCTAAATGCCGGCACAATGCGGGACTTCAGACTGGGTATGATGATGATGTCTTGTTATATTAACAACTATAATTAAATAATTATTGATTTTTTATTCATGCAATTCGATTCATGTGGGAGTTAGAATTAATTCTCGTTTATCTATTTCTGGCTATGTGGGTAGGAAAGAAGTGGTTGAAGCGTATACTTGGAGGTGGTTCCATGGTGGACAATTTCAAAACGGACTCCCCATTCATTAGATAAAAGAAAGAACAGATCACCAATGATTGAAGAGTTAAGAAAAACTGACTTATGATATTTAGTTGACATTCACAAAAAAGTGTACGTTAGTCGTGTGCTAAGCAAGAATTTATCCTTTAATTCCTACAAAAAGGCATGCTAGAGCTCTTTTAAGGCATGGATTCCTATAGGCTAAGAGCCTAGTCTCTTTTTCAAACTCGAATCAAAGAGTTGAAAAAGTCTATCCTATATTCCCCCAAAAAATGGGACTATCAGGTCGAGTGAATTCAATAACAGACATCTGTTGGCATTCCAGCTTTCCTTCTCCTTTCAGGGCCTACCTTATTTTCATATATTGAATTATATTTTTTACATACTTTATATGCATTAGAATGTAGGTTTATATATATGACATTTTACATTTAATTATGTTTGATAAAAATTAAATCCCTTATTAAAATATTAATTATATGATTAGAAATTATTGTTACCTTCTATTATTACAAGAGTAAACTACAATTTTCTCAATTGTTAGACTTATTGAGTAAACTGAAAGTCACTTTAATTCAAAAATGATTAGTCTTAAAAAATCATTTATACTTAACAAAATTTGTATGATTTGGATAGGTAGACTCATGATTATATGAATTTAGTGGCAGATTTAAGAATAACGTATTACATATATTTCTATAATGAGTTATCAACTAACTCATCTAGTAATTATATAAGATGTGATTAATAAAGATGTTCTCTACCCAATTTAAGTTTAGTTGGTTTGTTGAAAAAACTTAAAATCAAATATATTTTAATAATATCCTACCCCACTAGAGAGATAAAAAGTAATCTCTTTAGAATAGCAATGAGACTATTATTTTGAATAAAATACATGGAGTAACTAAATATATGATTAAAGTCCTAATCTCATTTGCTTTTTCATGACATTTAACCAATTACTTATTTTCCTGAAATTTAACAGTTACTTATTGCCTCACATTTATATTATTCTGAGTAGTAATTACCTTCATTTAGTATGCTTGGTGTTAAACTAAATTTTTTGTACATAAAATAGGTTTTATAAGAGTTCTTAAAGATGGAAAGAAAAGTCGTATATCCATAAAAAAAAATCCTATTGTAATCCATGTTTAGGTATTCAGTGACAAAGTGAGAGATAGATTAATGTCATATGGATGAAAAAAATGTAATGAACCTTTTACAATTAACTAATGTTTCATAAACAATAAGTGAATATATAAGATGGATGCCAATGTCATAATAGTATAATACATATTTTTGTATAAAGTAAAGATAAAAAGTATAATACTTTGAAAGAATTGTTTCACTCAATTTTACTCTATTAAACGCATATTGAAGGAGTTTTATTAGATAAGATAGTATTTATCATTAAAGAAAATATTTGCACGACTTTTCTTATCAATACTAGATATGATAGAGACTATACATATTTCTAAATCATGCAAATTGGTATATGATACTAAATTTTGATTTAACATTACCACAATGTCCATCAAATGATCAAAAATAGATTATCGTTTAAAATTATTTGATCAGAGCTTATAAAAATAGCTTGTGTATATTGTATTAAGAGAGACTTATATTTAACATAAGTGACAAGAATACCTAGTTAGATAATAAAGAATATCCTTTTATACTATGTTAGTTAAATCAACATAATAAGAAACACAAAATTACATACAATGATATATTTATCTTTTCTATTATGAACCTTATGAAACTTGTTAGGTTAAAAGATGATCAAATCAATATTTAGCTAAATGATGACTATGATATTGAATTGTTAAATCTTATACATATTATGTATAAGATGTAACATCAATTCATAAAATAACAAGTACCTATATTTCATTAAACTTATTGATGACTTTGTATGATATATTCATATGTACTAAATAAAATATTAATCTAAAATTTTGAATGGTTCAAATCATTTAGATATAAGTAGAAACTATATGTTAAGAACAATAAAATAGTTCGATGAGACTGACATGGTGAGTTTTACATTAAAATTTTCTTAATTATCTATAGACAATGAGATTCTCTGGTAAATATCTCTACAACTAAGCTCCATATTAGTATGGATTTTTATAAGGAGGAAATTTACAATTTGAGATATTGTGTCATGTAATATTTATTTATTTTATGGTTAGACCTTAACATAACAAATTACATTTTGTAGTTCCATACAAATCATTTAGTACGCTTCCATATAAGATATGGAATGGTAGTAAGACTTTAAAAGAGTCAAAGTTAGTGATTTAGGAATTTGATGCCTAGTTAAAGCATATATTATCTAATAATTTTAGAATTAGAACTAAATTGAATGATATAAGGTTATGAGATATCAATATGGGTGAGATACGATTTTACTAAATAAATGTTTTATTTCAATACATATTTATATTATAAATGTTCTTAAGATGAGTAGACGTAAGATGGAATTTGGAAGAGTTCAAATCTCATAATGAAACATCTAAAAAGAATTAGTGCTCTATCTAATACATTTGATGCATAGTCAAAGCATTGAAAAATTCATATTCACAACAAATTCAAAGAGTTTGTTTTAAAGATAATTGTAGATTTATCTTGTTTACAGGAAGATAAGTGAGAATCTAGTCATACTCATTAGTGTTCATATATAATGAAATACTGGTCATAAAATATAAAAATTCATATTTTCAATTGTTAAAGATATAATAGTCTACAAAGAACTCTATATTGGATATAAAAAGGTGACAACTTAAATTTTAGGAATAAAGATAGATATAAAATTTGATTACCTATTCTAATATAATTGCATAGAAAATATGATGTCTAGCATTTAAGATATCTTATTGATAAATATATTTATTATTTTGCATATAAGTTCATATTTGAGTTCAAGGTTATATAGATTTTAACTTTAATTTTACAAGAACAAAAGTACGTCCTAGGTAAGGTATTATACTCTAAACCATATTATTTCAAGTTAGAAAGATTTTAATGTAGGATTAATTTCTGATTAAGCCATAATACTTTTTTATTTAATGGAAATGTTTATTTAGACTAAGATGTTCTTTAGTGAACTTGACATAATTCCTTGCATTGTTTAATTTACTATGCAACATTAAAATCAATATGTATATGAAAAGAATTAATCATCAAGGATTAAGTATATATTTAAGCAATTCCTCTTAATTATAATGATAATGCAGATAAAAGTTATAGTTTAAGCAAGTGCTTCTTAAAGAGAATGTTATAGAATTCTCTTACAAAATCATTATATGTAAGTGAGAAATTGTTAATTTATGCCCTACAACTAACTGATTGTAAGAGAAAAATTATAATATGGATTCTATATCCTAATAAGAAAGATAATGATGGAATTGGTGGTAGTTTCTAAATCTTTAGGGCTGAAGATGATAGTACTATAGTATCCTATATAAAGGTGAGTCATTTTGGTAATTAAAAGATGACTAAACTTTATAAAAGGAGCTTATTAGTCATTTTGGTAAGTAAAGGATGATTAAACTTCATAAAAGGAGCTTATTAAAGCCTGATAATCACAAGAAGGTACACTTTTGTAAGTTTGATGTGTTTAATAAAAAGTTTAAGCTAACCTTCAAGGATGTAGTATTTGAGGAGCGATATATATTAAGACAAATATATGAAAATGATATGCTAGGGTCAACATTAAATAATACTTCTTTAAAGGTGCTACAACTAGAACTAAAACAACTTGAAACATACATTAAATGAATTGATAGTTCTACTTTGAGATATAAAACAATATCTGAAAGAAAACATCAACAAGATATCACCAAGGATAGACCAAGATAGACCATCAAATAGTGAAAGATATATGATCAGAAAAACTCGATTGCATATGCTCCGACTACTAGCAATGAATACATTACTATCTTTTAGGGGACTAAGAAAGGTAAGGAGAGAGATAGATGGATAGGAGATATGGTGAAGCACATGAAGTTTCACAAGATCTAAAAATTAATTGTGGTTCTGCCGGATTCTGGCGAGGCTGAACGATACCGTTTGGATCCATGAAGCTGATTGCTGAATACGTGAATTCTGGCTTGAAGATTCCTACAAAACAAAGAAGGCACGTCGGGGGTTGTTTCCCGATAAGCCCCTCCGACACTCAAGTCAGTCTTTTAGTAAAGGTAGGTTCGCTGTGAGCGGAGAGAACTAGGGCTATGATTACTTACCTCTTTATGACAGAATTATATCTTATATATGGAACTGTAACTAGGTTTAAGTCTTTACGTGTGCATGGGAGACTTTCACCTGCGAATGGGCCATGGAGATCGTGGACTGGACCTGGGTTTGGCATGGCCAATAAGCACAAGACTGATCTTTGAAGAATGGACCGATCGGCCCATAGGTCGTTATGACTGGGTTCGGGCCCAGTACGACCGACCCGACCATAAGCCCCCTACTCCTCGAGTCGGAGAGAAGAGAATGGTCAAAGGAGTATGTGAGGGTGTCGTTGCTCGTCTGTGAGACAGCTCGGGGTAGGCCCGATCGGTCGGATATTGGCATTGTAGCTCGTCCATGAGATAACTCGGGGTAGGCCCGATCGACCGGATATCGACGAGCAGTACGTGACTGCTCGTATTGGGATCGATCGACTGAGTGCCCCGATCGGTTGGCATCGGCACTTATTGCGTGGTAACTCGCGCCAAAGCAGATCGGGTGGTCATCATTATTGAGCGCGTGAAAGTACTTGGAACATTTATTGTTTGACAGCGCGTGCCCACTGACAGCTTTTCAGAATCTGAAGCGTATCACCTTCGTAACCGTTGTGCAGCTGTCACGTATGTCCTTTTGCTTGTCGCGCCGCTCTGGATTTTGAACAAACCTAATTTACCTAGGCTCAGATTTTGCCACGTGTCTTTGCTTTGTTCAGATTTTCCCCATGTATCGAGCTTCGATTGCGCGTCCCTTCAACCAGTCTTCTATAAGTACTCAGGGTCGATGGCTTGCAGGGTTCTTTACATTTGCTTTCGTCCTCCAACTTACATTCTGCTTTTACTTACTCCTTTCTTGCTTCCAGTTCCCGGAAACTTCTTTCAGCCGTCGTCCGATTTTTCCCATTTCAAACCACTAAGTAGGTACGTCCGTTTTCCTCGTCTCCTCCTCTAAAGTTTTCTTTTCCAAAAGTTCTCTTCCTGGTAAGCATGTCGACGGCCAGCTCTAGAAGTATGGTGGAGGGTGTTGAAGAAATATCGACGAGAGAAAGGAAGGATAGGTTGGTTGTGGAGGTGCTGCCGAGGGATGAATCGACAATGACTGTAGGGGAGTTGAATCGGTCAGTACTTAGAAATAACATCCCCTCGTCCTGGGGACCCAGGTTGGCCTTGGGGAACGAGCGAATTTATAGCAACTTGAGTGGATATTTCGTCGTTTCCGATAGTTTTTTCTCGGTTGGTGGCATGAGGCTTCCATATGCCCTGATTGTCGACGAGGTGTGCGCTGCCTACCAGCTGATGTCGAGTTAAATCCCTCCGAATGGCTGAAGGTTCATCAATGGATTGGCTTTGTTGTGCCATCAGTTTGGCTGCACTCCTTCGATTGACATTCTCCATCATTTTTTTGGATGAATTAGAGCTCAAGGTCTGGGGTCGTGATCTCTTATCTACAGTATAGGGAGGCTCGATTTCGTCTGACGGGAACACCCTGAAAGTCACTTCTTGGCAAACGAAGTACTTTTTTGTGAAGTCCCCAGGATTCTCCTGCGAGTCTCAGCCGTGGAGGTATCCTTTGTCCGAGCGGTGGAATGATGCGTCAAGCGTTTCCCTTAGTGGAGAGGAGTGGGAGGCGGTTGGCCGCATAAAAGAGCTCGGCCAATACGACTTCGCTCGGCTCGTCCAGGGATATTTCGGGGAGGGGGGGGGGAGGGGGCGTCGGCCAATTCCTTTCTAATCGACCCCCCTCCACGAATTAGTGGGCAAGGAGAGGAAACCGCCTCGTCTGGTTAAGCCCTCGTGGTCGAATTACTTACTACATTTTTGATTATTGGTTTCTTTTTCTGACTTATTTTGTTGCTGTGCAGCCATGGTGAGGATAGAGGATTTCGCCGGGTCCTCCCGACCCTCTAAGTCCAAGAAGCAGGTCGAGCAGAGGAAGAAGAGGAAAGAGGCAGAGACTGGCGAAGGCGTCGCTCTGCCAGTGGAGCTAGGCCATCCCATGGTGTCGTCGGTCCTTCCGCCTGCTGAAGATCGCCCTGTCGTGTCAGCTTCGTTTCCGATCGTGCCAGCTAGTGAGGGCCGAGCGGTTTTGGCAGAGGAGGAGGAGGAGGAAGTGGAGCCTCCTCTTACCGGCTTGGTGATCTGCCATCCGGCCCATCTGGTCAAGGCGGGAAAGAGAAGGAGAAGAAGGGCAAAGGGAAAGGACGGGCAACTAACGCCGAGCAGTGGGAGTCTGCAATCAAGCTGGCCAAAATTGTCTCAATCAGGGACCTCGAAGTGTCCCGCCATATTGCCGAGAGGATTACTTCCCCCGCGGACGAGCAGCTCATGGACAAGAAGAGTAATCTAGAGTTGGGGTCTCAACTCGTTCGTAGCGGTACACGGAGTGCGGTGATGTCCTTCGCAG
>JANZLF010000002.1:16868435-16884224 GCA_026546835.1 Erythroxylum foetidum
ATAAGGGCAAGGGGAAGAAGCGAGCAGCGAGCGCTGATAAATGGGAGCCAGCGATCAGTTTGGATAAGACTGCATCGTTCGTTGATCTCTATGTGGCTCTTCATCTTGCCGAGAAGATCGTTCCCCCTGTGGATGAGGAGCGCATTGACTCGCGGTCCCATCAGGAGCTATCGGCCTGTGCCGTCTGTACCTGTGTTAGGGAGCTGGCTTTCGTCTCCTCGATGCATCGACGTATCAAACTACTCAATGGGACTGTTCAGTCGCTGGACCGGGAGGTGCATGACCTCCTTAAGCAGGTGAACACTTTAAGGGCCGAGCTCTCTGTGGCCAAGGAAGAGAAGGATGTTCTTGGGGCTCAACTCTCTTCTTTGGAAGAGGAGAGGAAGTTTTGGGAGGAGGAGATAAGTGTTTTCAAAGCTCAGCTTGCTACGGGGAGGAGGAGAGAAACGCTTTGAAAGCTCGACTCGCTGCGGAGGAGGAGGAGAAAAACAAGGCGATTGTAACGAAGGGCGAGTTGGCTAAGGAGTGTGAGGTCTTATATGGGGAAGTGGAGTCGGAGAGGGAGCTTAAAGAAAAGTTCCTCCAGGACTGTCACGCACCGATGGAGGGCAAACACAAGACCGAGGATATACTGAGGGAGTTGCGATGCGATCGATCGAGAAATTCCAGGCATGTCGCTCGGTTTCCAAGCGAAAACCGATCTGTTTTCTACCAAGCAGTTAGTGATTTCTTTAACTAGGTCTTCCTGAAGCTCGGAACCTAGATTTGTGAATTTGGAACGGTCGGCTTCATCCAGTATGACTTGTTGCGTTTCCTCCACTGGGTTCATTCTCTCCATCTCCTCATCGGCTCTCACGTCGAGAGAGCTCGTCAGGACTACCGCCCCGTCTAGTATTTTCGTTTCCGCTAAGTAACACTCCCTAGCGATTCTCTGCTGACCCCTGACAATACCGATTCCATGGGGCGTTGGAAATTTTATCGCTTGGTAGTAGGTGGAGACGACCGCTCTAAGGGCGTTTTGAGTGACTCGTCCAATTATCGCATTCTACGCCCCTTGAAACTTCACAACTAAGAACTCAACATCCTTCTCTATTTGATGCGGCTTTTGTCCGAACTTCACTTTCAGATAGACCCGGGCAAACGGGTAGGCTGATGCTCGAGTTACCCTTTGATAGGTCCTTCTATAGGTAGTAGTCGATCCTCTGGTACCTCCATCTACTTGAAGGCATCATAATACAACAGGTCAACCGAGCTTTCCGTATCAATCATTACCCGCTTCACCTCGTTGTCGTCCATATTCAGATTTATAATGAGCGCGTCGTCATGAGAACAACTTACACCATCAAGGTCAGACTCGTCGAATGATATCATCCCATCGTTCTGCTTCTTCCTTTTGGCCGACAAGTCCTTGCCGACCTGCCTGGCATACCTCTTTCTTCCTTTAGCAGTGGATCCCCCTGCTGCATTTCCACCGAATATCATGTTAATGACCCTCACTGGTCGGTCATCTTGTTGCCCAGTATTCCCATCGCCTCTTACCCTGGATCGTCCCCTTACTTCGCGTTGATCGTCAGTATTCGCATTCTGCCTCCCTCCATCATTTCTATCGTTTCGCCTTCAGGGCTGTCGCCTGTTGTCGGGCCGACCGGCCTTATACTCGTTATCTCGATCGACATTTTGTCCGTGCTTTACAAATCAACCCAACCTCCCCTTTTGGATAAGGAATTCTATTTCTCTTTTCAAATGCCAGCAATCTTTCGTGTCATGACCGATGTCTCTGTGGAAGCGACAATACAAATCCGGGTCCCTACTCTTATAGGGGCTTTTCAACTTGCCTAGTTCTCGGAGGGGTTCCCCGTCCGCTCTCATGGCTGCTAGTACTTCTGTATATTGTCTGTTGAGCGGGGTGAACTCCTGTCGATATCCCTGTCGATCGATTGGTTTTCTCCAGTTCGACTGGCTTTCTGCCGCTTGTGCGAACCATTCGCTCTGTCATTTGGCGAGCGATCATCCATCCTACGCTTCGTATTTTTCAGCACTTCTTCGAGCTGAATGTACTTATCCGCCCTGTTTCTTATTTCCTGAATGGATCGGGGCTGATCGAGGGCTAACAACTTTTTGAACTCCTCATCCCTCGTGTTGTTCATAAGCGCTGCCAATATGGACGAGCAGGTGAGGTCGAGGACCTCAACTGCCTCATTATTGAACCGAGTAATGAATTTTCGTAGGCTCTCGTTCCTGCCTTGTGTCAACTGCATCACTTCCAAGGCCGTCTTCTGCGGCCGCTTACTTATGGCGAACTGGTTGAGGAATAGCAATCTAAAGTCCTCAAAGCACGTGATACAGCTCTGAGGTAAGCTATTAAACCATCGTCGAGCTCCCTCTTGAAAGGCTATACAGAAAGCCTTGCACTGAATGGCGTCCGGAACGCAGTGCAGATTCATCATCGACTGGAAGTACTGTAGATAGTCTAAGAGATCGGTCTTTCCAGTGTATTTTTCAAGCGTCGGTATTAAACAAAGAAGTCAAATTAAGATTGCCCATTTTTGAATTATCTAATCCGTTATAAATTATATATATCCATTAAAGTCATATCATTGTGTCACTAGCATTAAAATCCTAATGTTTGGTTATAGATTCTTAAAATTTGATGGTGCCATCCCACCAATTACTTAAATGGAATGGAAGTTAGATATCAATGAAAAAGACATGAACGAAACACAACAGTTCTAACCTCAAACATTGAAGACGTTGACAAATTGACTTCTCCTACGTCGCACTTTCTGGTGAGAGAGAAGCAGATGCCAAGATTTGTCAGTGGTCCATACCCTTTTAACACCATATAACCCTCCTACTCCTTCCTTCCTTTGCCTTTCTTTTATCGACCAAACATTTCTCTCCTTGCTGCCTAGCTTCTCTTGTTTACCGATAGTTCTACACCATATTGGAACATGGGTCACTGCTATTCTTCACCTTCAACCTCTAAAGCAGCGCAAAGTAGGGAGGCTTCAACAAGCTCCAGGAAAAGATGGTTGCTCATGGCTAAGGAACAAAGATCTAGATTCTACATTATGAGGAGGTGCATTATTATGTTACTGTGCTGGCAGAAATATGGCAAGTATTAATTTTCTAACTGGGATCCCTGTGCATGTCACTTATTGTCCAATAATTGCATTCACTCTAGTAGTACAAGTTTGCAAGTATCGTCAAGGGTCTCTCCCAGACACACCATGAATCAAGGTGAAACAACGATGGGGCCTCCTCATCTGACCATTCTTTTTTCTATGTACAATCAACATGAGGGTTCTAGTTTTCTGCTTCATGTAAATCTTTAGGATAAGCATATTAGTTATGGTTTACAAGTAAGATGTGAAAAAGGGAAGAGTGGATGGAATGATCTCATCAAAACCAGGGTGGGTTCTCCAGCCACCGAGAAGAAGCTGTGTTGATGCTGATAGTGTATGTGTTGCAGGTTGGTAAGATTTGCAGGGTTTTCACGTGGAGTTTTTAATATAAAGTAGAGGCATGCGTGTCGTTTGTCCTTGTTTTTAGATGAAAAAGAAAGTACAGGAAGTGGCAAAGATAAAAAGACATTAATTCACATGGGGAGAATGACAGATCATGACGGAAGGTGAATTCAGGTGCTTTTTTGTTGGACTTGCGAGACAGAGTTTTGGCTTACCTGCCTGCTTTTTTCGCTGCTCCTCTGTAAAATTCATTAACTTGGTGCATGTAAACTTGATCAATGCTCGGCGCCAAATTCAAGTTCTTTGGTCAATTATATATATGGCTTACTACTGCATGAAAGCTATGTCATGTGTAATAGTATATGATTGGCTCCAATTCCTAGTTTCCACTTTGTGTGGCTGACATAATTTTGGGTTCATTTAGCGATTTGATGTGAACATTACAATGGGAAACGGAAGCATTAGCATTAGTAATGCCATTTACTTGAGGAGCATAAACAAACCTGATAGCGAAAAGTGTCGGAACCTCCTCGACTTGGAGTTTAATCTCTGCAGTAAAGGAACACAAGAAAGCTGTTGTTCCATAACATCTAACAGTGGCAGTCCGTTCAAGGGACCAAGGGGGTCTTGCTTAAAAATCTTTGTAGAACATGAACATGGGTTCTGACAGTCGCAACAACTAACCTTATGGGAATGCTGATTGGCGACCGCATTGCTTAAATGTCACATTTTATCTGCTCCTATTTTTGCTACCATCTTGCCTAACTTTGTCCTGTCAAATCAATTATTATTAGCAACGTTCAACAATTTTTTTTTGATTACACAAGGAAATTACAACACTAAATTAACGCTTTTGGGTACATAGCGCTCTGCGCATCGCAGCGGAGGTTCTCTTGAAGATCAAGAGGGGGCTCGTGCAGCACAAAAAGATCCGGATTGTGCACCCCAGCGAGGCGGGCAAGACTATTTACGCACTGATTTCCTTTCCGAAATACGTGCTGCGTCTGGACGGTCCACTCTCACTGTAACAGCTGTTATATACCTGTCACCAAAATAGAAACCTCAGTCAGTACCCCAACAAACGGAGAGAGCAGACTAAGAACCTCAATTGAATTTAATACACGATATAAGACCAATTGAATATCATGTCAAGTGCATAATCGTAAGTTGGATAGCCATCACATCATTCAAGGGCCCATCCCCATCCATCTAAACCCTTGTTAGCTTCATTTAACAGCAACTTTTTCTCTGTATGTATGTATGCATGTTTGAGGCTTAAGCTAAGGGTATTTGCACACAACATAGATCCATCGTTAAGTTCCGTAATTGGGGCATCTACAATTAATATATAACTAGCTACTCGATAACTCAGTGGTACTGAAAGAAGAGCCGCTTCACCATTTCTCCAATAATGATATTCATATTAAGCCATAGGTACAATGCTAAGATAATTTACACTCGTTTAAAGTCAATCATGAGTAGCGTGACAGTCGGAATTGCTTTCAACAGTTGCAACTTACAAATGATTCATATACTTGGTAACGTATACATCGACCAAGGAAAAAAGTAACGTAAACAAGCAGCACACATGTACTGTGCAAGTGCACCGATCCTGACCAGTCCAGCAACTTCTGCGTGACTGGGTTGAATATCTTCTCATGCTTCATCTACTAGGCGCGCCTTTTTTTTTTTTTTCCGGACAGGTGACATAGGTTAGAAGTACTATGATTCTGGTTTTCGTAGAATATCAACAAACAGAAAAGTCTTTAAATAGACTTTGCATCGCCATTGCTTTTGCTTTGTAGAAATTCAAATCTTAGTGGCAATGTAAAGATGCCTTCTTCAAGCTCATAAATACGATTACTGAAACAACATAATGAGAGCTTTTTGCAATTTTGTTCAAGCTTTGTATTTAATATACCAACCTCCTTTTTGTTGTTGGTTGGTGGCACATTGATTGCCCACCCTCTTCTCTCTCACACATATTAAGTGACGATGGCCTCAGTCGCAGAACGCATCTTCATTAGCAGAAAAAAAATCCCATCTTCTACATGTCCACCTCCATTAAGTTCTTTTCTGCACCTTCGGTACCTTCCATGTACATAAGTTCTACTCGCTGGAGTCACTCGGCGCCTCTTTTCTTTTGAAAGCCCTCTTCTCGACTTTCCCAGTCTCTTGCATCTTTCTTTATATTACTTGCCAGTTTCCGCGGTTATCTATGCCATTTACTTGTATTTTGATATCAAATTAGTTTCAGGTCTTGGATTCACTATCTATCAGAGGACGACGAGATGTTGGTACGGTTCAATCACAGAGCGGTGTTCTACATGTAGAACTGTGTTGTTTGATTGAGCCGTGCCAATATCACGGCCCACTGTTAGATTAATAACACTTTTATTCTCCTCACCAATGTATGCATCTGCCTGCTTAATTTTTTCTGGCCTGCGGTTTGTGTACATTTTAAGGCGATGAAGGCTTACTGTTGGATGCCATACTATGCACATTATGAGCACTCCAAGCTCTACGAAGTTACATGCATGGTCATTTGCCATCTTCTCTTTCATATTATCTATTTCGTATTCAAATGAAATGAAACCATCGGTGGTATACAATCTATCTACTTGAAGAAAAAATGCACTTGTCACTTTAAGGCTACACTCCAAAGGGTGCATTGTCTCTTCTTTTATTTTTGTTCTTTTTCTACCTTTTCGGGTGTGTTTTAAGATATTATGTGACCTACATATGTAGTTTGGATGCTCATTCTCTTTGGTTCCAAAAAGATCAATGCTTTTTGGTAGGTGAGGTTAGAAGGCAGATATGAATTGTGTTCTTTTTCTTTTTAATTCTGTAAAGGTTGACCACTTTTCTGGAAAGTTGGTGTTAGTAGGTAATAGAGATTCAATCTGTTAATCAATGCTTCCATTAGATGCTTGAAACTGAAACGCTTTGTCATAATACAAACATTTCTGGAAAGGTGCACATGAACCACGGGAGCAAAGATTGAACATTTTTAGGTTTAATTTTTTTTCCTTTCCGGTTTGCAAGTGCTTTGCTATATGGCCTTTCAGATGGCCAAATATTTCTTTATTCGACCATCCAATTCAATTAAGTCATCAATTGATAGAGTAATCCTCAATAACGGGGCTACTATGATCTAATGGATGCTCAAGCATGACATTTACCAAATAAAGCGCAAACATACGTTTTAAGACCAAGGATGGATCCAAGGAAGGGCTAGCAAGGGCTATAGTCCCTACAAAACCAAATTTTTTTTAGAATATGTGTATATATATAGTAAACTAAGTAAGGCTATAGCCCCTACAAAACTAAGTTTCTTGCCCCCTATGACTAAAATCCTGGATTCGTCACTGTTTAAGACCATTGCAGCCACAATAGTTAAGCGTGAGTCAATAACCAATGCATTCTTTCTCTACATGCAGGGAATTTGTAGCTTGGTTGAGTAGCTCCTTGAGAGCTCCATGTTCAAACACATAGACAGGGAATTTGTAGCTTGGTTGAGTAGCTCTCAACCAAGCTCCTTGAGAGCTCCATGTTCAAACACATAGACAGGGAATTTGTAGCTTGGTTGAGGAGCTCCTTGAGAGCTCCATGTTCAAACACAGACAGGGAATTTGTAGCTTGGGCAAAGGGAAATGCTAATAAGAGAAAATAACACAAAAAGGTCATGGCTATTGACTAAAAGGAAAACAGTTAACAGGTCCATTCCATGTAGGGCATTCAGTTATATTACGTATAAGACAGCCAAAGCTGCCTAAGAAAATAAAAACACAACCTATTTATGTTCTCACTGCCATGGCAGAGAAGCAACAACATAGCTCTCCAAAGTTTCAAAGAATGATTATTAGAGACCACTTGATTCTTCTTTACCGTTACCTGAGGTTGGTCACCTTTTGTCGAATGTACATGGGACCCGGTAGCCACGATTTTCCCTCCACTATACTTATAGTTTACCATTGTATAAGATAATAATTGCATTTTCTCCATCAACACGGGTATGTTCAAAGCACCTCATACATACCACCTTTCCCAAGTTACCCTTCTTGATCTTGAAGTAAGGTGGACGGTGCCTCACAAAGCTGCACTCCATATAGCATTTTGGTCTTCACCACATCGCTTATGAACCTCCATCATCCTATCGACAGAATTGCAGATCCCACCACATTTCCAGTCAAACGAGGCTGCACAATTGATCTCCACTTGAGCCTTCCACATACAATCCGCTGGAGGAAAATTACATCAGAACTTTGCAACAAGTTCTCTCATAAGAAAAGCAATAGATAGTTACTTGTGCGCTTTTTTTTTTTGTCATCTCTTTTGCAGAAACATATATCAGGTTTAGAAAAGCATTGAACTGATGATAAATAATCAGCAGCTATTAGAACCTGGAAAGCGGTGCTTAGTGCTCATAGATTACGTTATTATTGAATTCTAGGCTAGGAGTTTAAAGATTACCAACGACATTTCAGGAAGAACTGGGATGCATATCACAGTCCCTACACTTTACAGTGAGGTGCCCTAAGTATTGTGGCTAACAATTACAGCTATGTCAAAAGACCTCCAACCTTTTGTTGGTTTCTTTCCTTCCATGTTTTTCTTGCAGTGTCTTCTCTTTAATACGCTAGCTCAGTTTCAAAATTTTCTTATAGGTAGATAAATTAACGTCCTAATTGTCATTAAGATACATCAGTCCAAGACAATTTAAAGTGTCTGTTACTATTTATTTGTAATTTATTGTCAGAGTAAAATGGAATCTCAACAACACTGATAACCTCTCTCTTCAATGCTATGAAATTCAACTCCGTGCACGTTTCTTGTTCTAATCATGGGTTGTTCTGCTTAACACCAACTATCAACTCAAGTGATTTTCATGGATACCATAGGAAAAATATAAATTAGTTTGAAGCAATTCCAATCTACCTGGTGTGATTCCACAACAGAGTCTCTTGTCATCCACATGCCTTATATCCAAACCAATAAACCAAGATCCCAATGAAACATCTTCATTTGCATATTTGTGCAGCACATGCCTGGATGAATGAAAAATAGAAGTATTGTGACAAGAATATGGCAACGGAAGATTCTGATCACCCACTTTCATATTGATGTCATATACCACTAAAATGAGTCCCTAAACCTCCAGATCTTTGGTATCAAACATGTGAAACAGCAATAAGAACTTTTTACTCCAGTTGCTCTAGCTCTCCAATGGACTACCTCACTGGTTCTAAACAGTGTAGCTCATGTGATAGAAAGTTAAAGGAGGCTCAGAGATCATTTTAACAGAAGAGTTCCCAACTTACTGGTTCGCAGATATATATGCTGCCAAATCTTTTGATATGGCATAAATTTGGCCAGCTGCATGGCGGAAATAACTGTTTCCCAGCACACCGAATTTCCAGTGCTCTGGTTCATGATATTTCACTCCTCTGTTCCAAGGACAAGTAAGATAATGCATTTTACAAATACAAAACTGAATACAAAAGCTTGATCTCTGAGCTCACTTTTTAGCAACTACAGGGCCATATTTCATGCAACCAATATAAACCCGAGGTTTCATGCGGTGTCCAGATAAGATAGAAGCAAGAATCCCTGTCGTATATTGATGAGAATAAACTTAATTAGACAACCACAAATACTACAGATGCAAATAACAGAAAGAATACATTGATGTTCTGCAAGTTCACTCCTTTATCAATTGTGATATATGATTTGAGAATTCCACCCTTATTTTTCATGAATCCCTCATAAAAACATTCATCATGGCCACCACAAGCTTGTGACCATTAGCTCTTTCATGTCTCACTATAATAATATAAGTCTGTAATGACCAATTAAAGGAGTATCATAACTGCCATATTATTGCGCAACATTGGGCAGTAGATTAACCATATGACACTTGATGCTTATGGTCATCTGAAAGTGTAGATTTCAGAATAGATATCACAGAAATCAATCCTGTACAAATTATAAAAGAAGTTAGGAATTGAACAATCACAAGATGATCAAACTTCTCCTTCCCTAAATTGACATGAATGTCATCATCAACTTTGACGTAAAACTCTGCATCCCACAAAGCAACTGCTGTGGCAAAGTAAGTCTTTGTCTTTGCTGATAATTCCAGGTAGCCCTCTGCATGTTCCTGCTTATAGATTGTGATACTAATAGGTTGTAAATTGATAATGACTATTACAAGTAAATTAAAATGTTATCCAGCTATTAGAACAGTATGATTCAAAGGACAAGAAAATAAATTACCAGCTTCATAAAATCTCCATGTACCATTTCTTCTTCATCAATAGCTTTGTCAAGAACGCCACCAGTTGTTGTGCTTCAGAAAGTGTTGCATCTAATAAATACTCATTTTTGAACAAATGTAGCACATTCCATGGCAAACAAGTTGCTTGAGTAATTAGGGATGTGACTGGTAAGGTAATCTGAATAGTTTAGATCTTTGAAAACTATGTATGCACCTATTTGAATGTGTAAATGGAAAAATGAGGGCCGCCATAAATTATTCACTCTTCCCTTTAAATATATTCACTTCTTCCAATTCTCACTGTCATTGATGCAAAGAAAGCTTAACAAGAAGGATTCTATTCTGTTTTTTTTTTCCTGATGCTGGAATTTCTCATTTAACAACCAACAAAAATCATGTAAAATAGGAGCACCTCATTAGGTAAGCAATTGCACACCTAATGTAGCATCATGCATACAAGTGACTGACAAATGAAGAATGTCCTGCTTCTGTAAAAAGCATATGCTCGAAACTTTCTAACCGTGGAAGAAGCAGGCTCTCACCTGTGACCTATAACAAAGCGAATGATGACGCCCTTCTCCTTCTCCAACTTTTTTCTGTCCTTACCTATTCAAGATTGCATAGCAGGATTCCTTCATCATATATATTATGCAAATACCTAAGAGGAATTTACGATTCCTAACAGTACAATGCCATAAACAAGAAAACAAGAACTGTAACCATGTTCACCTTGTGGCATCCAAGTTGCACGAACTGAATCTCTTCTTTTCCGGCTACTAAAAGCTGTATAAATTCCTATAACCATAAAGTACTTTCTTGTCACATTGCGTGATGGAGGAGGACCAATCAACAAAGACTGGTGCTCTGCCTTTGCAGCAGCTAATTTCATCTCTAAGTTTGTGATTTTATCATCTAGAGTCCTACATTTCACAAAATGTCTTATGATTTCCATTCAGGTCACAAAGGCAACCATAACAAGAATCATTTGAGCTCACCGAAAATCATACTGCCTCTTTGAAACTTGCCAGAGATTGTTGAATTTTTGCTTCACAGCCGTCTAAATAAAAAAGAATTGCGGAGCAAACATGGTTAAAATTAGGTTAAAAGAAGAAAGGTTGATTGGATAAAATGAAAAGCTAAATCTATATGATGAGAATGCTAATTACGAAGACTTTATAGGGGAAGTTAACTTTTTAAAGCCATCATACTAGAAGTTGTAACTTTTGCAGTAAAGAAATGAGAAAGGCTAGAAGAGTAGCTGCAAAGGGTAAGAAAGTAGAAAGGTATATTTACCGCCAAACATTTTAGGTGACAGTGGAAGACTTCTTCATACCAGATTAAACATGTAATTTTAATACCAAGAAACTTGATAATTTCCAACAGAATAGTTAAGTTGACAAAATTTTAAATAAGACTACATTTTTCCAACAAGAAAATCACGACGGAGGAGGTGCTTCAAGCCATGAATAGAAGGCACTTACAAGTTCAAGTTTACAACCCTCTGGTTCTAAAACTTTTCCTTCAGGTACTATCCACATCCTGCCACAGAATTCTGGGTCACTTCCATACGAAAATGACAAAAGTGATGGACATGACGAATGCTACAGAAATGTTAAGCTCATGAAATTGCCAAACAAAAACAAAAAAGATGGAGCGTGCTGACAATTGGTACAGGTAATGAGCCATACAGAATTAGTATCTTAAACATTAAAAGACAAAGCAAAACCGAGTCCAGTCCCACAATGCTGCATACTCTTTAATCTTTTGAACGAAGGAAATAGGCGCAACTTCATGGGCAGACATTCAGAAAATCGTCCCAAAGAACAAAGACCTCTTCGACTGAACCTCGACTGACAGTCTGACTTGCTTTAGTAAAGTTTAAGAAGTTTTATTAATCAAATCTAGAACCGATAATTGGAAGTTCGCGCACAGCGTTTTGTCTGGTCAAGGTTAGGATAGTGTCAAATTTCACGGTAGTCAAATTCTCAGATAGAAGAGGGAAAAAATTAACATACGGATTTAAAAGTAAAGGAGGAGAGAATGTCGGAAAGGGGTGAGTTGCAACAATCAAGATACCCAATTGACTGAAATCCATCACATTGTCAATGCAACCGTAAATAGCTAAAACTGAACGGAAGCAATGGAAACCCAGCTGGCAGATTACCTGTTAGTGAAGAACATACCAACAAAGAAGCTGCTAAGCCAAAGCAAAAGAGCCAAATTCCTTGGAATGGCATTTCTAGCAGCACCCTCATTCACTCCTCCTCTAGTCTTTGTCACCATAACTTCCACCACCAACTTAAAGAATGAAATTGATCAAGACTTGAAGAAAAAGAGGCAGGAGGATCAGAGCAAGAATCGATGTTGTTATGCAAATGGAGGGATTTGTCTTATCCTATTCCTCCCTGCACAGGAGGAGGGCAAGACAGAGAACATAAACAATGAAAGCACCCGCTAACTGCACTCTACACAACAGAGCGTGAGCGACGTGCCTCCTCAACTCTTATAACCAAAAAAATCGATAATGAAACAGGAACACCAATAACAATAGTTTCGTGGACGTTGGAACTGGTACCTCATACTCATATCAATACAACTGAACCGCCCTGGAGGAGAACATCGGTTGAAACGAAAGTAAGAACAACGTAACTTAACTTCCTAGGTCTTAAATACCCTTTCGTCGTTTCATTACATTGCTTTCAAATGTCCGTGTTGTTATCAATTAATTCTCAATTGATCTCGCCTATTATTTTAAATTCAATCTATATAAAATAAAACTTATCGTCAATTTAATTATAGAAAAAATCAAAATTAATCTAATAGTAAGTTTCCAAAATGAATAAAGCCTTTTTATTTTAGCAACTGAAGCTTTCGTTTTGTAATCTTTCTAACATTAAAAGCAAAATGTTCCGAGGACATAGGTTTGCCGTTTGTTTGAGTTTCTTGTATATAAAAGGATTACTTGTACTGTGCATTTTGTAAATTAATCACCAATTAATAAAAGGTCTTTTATAAGTGACAAACAGAGTCTCCAACACTTGTGTGATTTCCAGGTTGGAGAAGGGAAGTCAGGATTGAGCAGTAAATGAACTAAAGTTTCTTTAAAAGTTTGAGACTTATTTGGATAAGGACATAAGTGAGTCAAGGTTCAAGTCCTTCCATGTTTATTGATTCTATTTCTTATGTTTTACAAGATTCTCTTTCTTTAGCCATTTCAAGCAAACTCTTGCAAGATGTGGTGGAGATTGTTGAAAGGTAGGTTTGGCCCCCGCAAGGTTTTCCTAGTGCATTAGTGTAACCCCTCCCTCGAATTTCTGAAGATGAATACTGATGGTGCATCAAGAAGGAACCCAGGTCCAGGTGGATGTGGCGGAATTTTCAGAGATAAGTTGAGAAGCTATGTATTGCATTCACGTTCCCTATGCAATATGTTACAAACGTATAAGCAAAAACACAATCTGTTTTGCAAGGATTGAAGCTTTTTGCTGAATTGTTACCCGATTCTTGGGTAATAGTTGAGTTGGACTCTAAAGTTTTGATTGACATGTGCTGTTTTGGTAGAATTCTGATTCTAGAGAAGCTAGCGGATTGGTTAGTTGACATATTGAGGTTCTCTTTTGTGGATGGTTTTCTTCATTATTATAGAGACACAAATCAAGCAGTAGATTTCTTGGCAAATCTTAGGATATTCATTGGAGGGTTTGACCACCTACAGTACTCAATCACTGATACCTCGTATCTTGTGGGGTATATTAATTTTAGATAGGTCAGTGCTATTAAGAATAAGAATTATTTAAATATAATAGATAATAGCATTGTTGAAGTTTGTAATTTCTTTATATTTTCACATCTTTGATGGTTGGCATCTAGTGCTAGATTATTTGTTAATGCCAACTTTATTTGTTTTGGGTCAGTGAGGTTTATGCCTCCCTGCTCTGTTCTTTTTGTTTTTCTTATTAATAAATAGGGTATTTATCCCCTTGGCACCCTGGTAAAAATAAAAAAGTTGAAGTTTTTAAAGCGACTCATTAATTAACTTAATCAAAGTATGGTGTGTTCACTATGTTGTTTAGAATATAAGTATTTGTTACAAAAAAAAAATTGTGTTTGAATTAATAGACTTATAAATTTATTTGAAATACTAAAGATAAGATATTTTATTTATGCATTTAGAATTTAACTTGATTTTATCTTTTAAACGTGATCAAATTCAATGTTACATTTATTCCAATGTTATAAATTGTAATTTATAAAATTTTTAGTTTGTAAGAATCTCTGACAAAAAACAAGAAAAAGAACATCTAACTTCAAGCTTTTAATTAACATTCACTTGAAAGTTTCAATCTTGTTTTGAGTTCAAGAAATTTTCAACAAATCGAGTTTGAATGTAGCAAAATTTAGTAAATTTTCTTTTCAAATTTATTGACAAAGATGGAGAAATAAGTTGAGCTTAGAAATCAATGAAAAAGAATTTGAGTGTTGGATCTCATCTGGGAATACATTACGTAATGAAACCTACAATTTACAATGTTGAATATAAGCCTTTCAAAGCGGAGAGTCATAAGATATGATTTGGTTATGTTAATTGGACTTATTCTTTTGTTTTGGATTGATTTTGGTGCTTAATTTTTGAAATTAATATTTGTTTTGTTTTAGAAGGTAACAAGTGGCGATTGTATCAAATTGGAGCACTATTTGTTAAAGTCACAAATTTGAGAACAAGATGACATATTGCTAAAGTGGATAACGCCATATCATGTTTAAAGTCATATTCACTACAAGGGTTTCAATTCAATTAGGAGACTTATTCCTAGCCCTTTTATGTAGGCATTTGGGTTTGTTTAAAAGATAAACTCTAGAATATTGAAAGAAGTTAGTTTTTAAGTAGGAAAGAAGAGGGAAAAAAAAGACATACACACACTTCATAAATCCCTTTTATCTTTCTTTTGTTTCTCTTCTTGTTTCTTCTATTCTTGTGGTAGAACTAAATTCATGAGTGACTAAATCCAAATATTTTGATTCAAGAAGATTCAAAACTCTAGCTAACCTTATGAGGTTTTGTTCTAAGCATAGATTTTTATTTTAATTCAGGTATTTCTTGTTTTATATTCTTTTATTTCATGAGAAATCAATATTGATTAATTTGACAAATTAATTTGATTTTGATTATTTTATAGTTATTCATGAATTCAATGATCCATAATTGTCATGAATGACTAGTACAAGTAGTGCACGATTATGCAAACTAAAAAAGTCTCCAATCACCAAGATGCACTACATGGTAAATTCTTCATTTCTTGCATTTTCTTGTCCTATCTTTACTCTAATCTATCTCCTTATTATTCCACAAAGACAAATAAGTTTGAAATCAAGAGCACAGCTCAAGGAATGTGCTTTAAACTCATTTTAGCTCTTGAACTTTCAAGTTGTCCTAAAATCAAATATGAACTAAAAATGAGTTTCCTAAACATGTCATAACATCAATTACTAAGTGTTAAGGAGTAAATGTATAATCAATTAAGCATGTATCAATTCGAAAACAGATTATATATGAATTTGCATATTTAGCTTATGAGAAACCAAAAACTAGATTGAATAGTTGTAGTCTTCTCAATTATTTAATTTAGGATTTAGTCTTTGTTGGATCCCATTTTCGGAACTCAACTGCATATACTTAACACTCGTAACCCCACTGCTTAAACTGAACATGATCACTCTTAAAACGAATCCGAAACGGAACGAAAACAATGAATCGGATCATATAGCGAATCAAACACATGAATCAGAAATGAAACGAATGCGAAGCTAATAGGATCGAATACAAATGTGAAACAAGCGGATCATTTCGAACTAAAATACATCAACACATATCCGACATCCGAAGCATGTACTTTAGAAAACTTATCGCGTTGGGGACCTTGGACTAGCCAATCCGAAATCGGTATAAATTTTTTTTCTCTTTTCTTTCTCTTATTATTCATTTCTTTCATCATTTAATCCATCTTATACAAAATCAAACAAATAAATTCCACCCTTGGAAAGTTT
>JANZLF010000002.1:16967181-16977709 GCA_026546835.1 Erythroxylum foetidum
GACAAAAAGTTCTTCTTTATCATTCAAAGCTTAAGTTATTCCCAGGAAAATTACGATCTCGTTGGCTTGGCCCGTTTCTTGTTACTAACGTGTTTCCTCATGGTGCGGTAGAAATTTAGAGCATTGATACTTCTAAAGTGTTCAAGGTCAACGGACACCGTCTCAAGCCATATTATGAAAATTCGCTAATTGAATAGGTTGATGAAATCAGGTTCGTACTGCCAACCTATCTCTGAATCAGTAAGTTATAACATAAGTCCAGCTAACGACTGTAAAGAAGCATGTTCGGGGTAACCCGTAAAGTGTCCAGGTTTGTCATTGTTCTTTTTTTAATAGCTTTACTTTCATTATTTAGTCTAGAATTTCAATTTATTTTTGTTATTTTATCATGTTAATTTTTAATTTTCTTTTTCCCTTTAAAAAAAATTCAAAATGAAAATTGATTTAGGTTACCGCCCTTCCTTTAGTTTCCCGCCCATAATTTTACCCAAGTCTTTCTTCACCCCCAATTTTTTCCCTCCCATCTCCGACTGCACATCACCCTCCTTACACGACCGCCGACCACCAATCCTTCATGACCCTTTGATTTCACCAAATCTCTCCACTCATTCCACCACCAAATTGACCCCATTCCCTCTACTTGTCGATTTTTTCCTCATCCTCATATATCCCTAACTTTCGTTACACAGCTTTGCTCGATCAATTTCAGGCCCTATTCGCGCCAGTCCCCCTCCAAGTTTCCTTACCGTCAACCTTCATTATCTCCCTCTGTCCATTTTTCCTGTCATTCTTTTTGCAACTTTCTAATTATTGCTTCTTGCTTTTGCAGGTCAATATTTACCGTTTGGGACAATGCCCAGGAAGAAGAGCCACGCACGAAGGGAACCCATCCCTATTTAGACTGTTGCGAACGTCGATCCACCACTGCCCCAAGCTCCACCAAGCACCATGGTTCCAGCTTCCACACCGACGGCCATCTACCCAAACCCGAGAACATGTCTTTGGTCCCAACGACGCAAGGTAGTGGAGTCCCGCACACGATTGACCACTCGAATTGATGGTTGCACTTCCTTTGTTTTACCTGAAGATACCGCAAAGTTTGAGCTTCTCCAACAGCGACAGATCTGTCCTTGTAAGCCTATTCATCCTGATACTCTCGAAGCCTTAAGTGTGTATAATTATTTTATGCAATTACTGGGTCCTATTGCGTGGAGTGCTTTTGCCCGTATCAATTGTCCTGCTTTCGATGAATTAACAAGGGAATTTTACACTACATTCCTGTTTAATTGCGAAAAAACTTTTGATGTGCATACCAAGGAAGCTGTTGAATTTCGATTAATGGGGAAGGAATTTGCATTGTCAATTGCTGAGTTTAACGTTGCTCTAGGTTTTATATCTACTGCTGATTGTGAACATGACTTATTTCTTAAGTCCCAATATGATTTTCATGCCGATTTTAACGCTTCGGATTTATGGCGTCAATGGTCTGTTGATTCCCGTCCTTACAATGCTAGCTTATCCAAAAGTTCTTTCCTTATTAATCCTATTCACAAGATTATTCATAGGATGCTAGCATTTAATTTTTCTGGTCGAAAGGATGCTGCGGGAACTTTATCCAACGTTGAATTTTATTTTTTGAGGTGTATGGATAGGCACATTCCCATCAATTTGGGTTTTTGGTTTATGCACCAATTTCATACTATTTTGAAAAATCAATCGAAACCTTTAATCCTTGGTTCCTATATCTCCAGTTGGCAGTTAATTTAGGCGTTTTGGATCTTGATAATACTAACATGACTGTGGCTTGTGGTATAGAGCCATTGGATATAGAATGTCTTTGCAGGATGGGAATTGTGGATCTCAGCCAAGGCCGCCTCGCGTTTACCATTCCCGGGTGACTACCTTTCCCACAACAAGGACTTCTACCGGACGCCGCCGACTTCCACCAGCTACACCACACAATCAGCCATCGGTGCACCCTGCTGCCCCGTCCCAACACAATGCCGACCAGGATGCTCGCCTAAGTCGACTAGAACGATCCATACATCGTATGGAGACTAATTTGATGGCCTATTGGGAGTACCAAGGCTTTCATCCACCAGACCCGCCAACACCTTGATCTTGACCTCGCCTACTAGAGAAGCTTTCTTCACCTCTTTTCTTTGTTTTTTTTTATGCTTCTTTGACATTGAGGACAATGTTGGTTGAGGTGTGGGGGAGTACTTTAGATTTTTAATATGGATAATTTTGGCTTCTATGTGCATATTGCTGGAATATTGCGGCTGTTTTTGGTTGAATTTTGTTTGGAGTTGCATGTTGCCCCATGAAACTTGATCATAGTAGTTTGGATGTGATTGGCAGTATACATGAAGTTGATTTGGGCTAAGTAGGTTTAAGATGAAACATATTGATTGATTGCTCTAACTAATCTCATAAACTTTGTCAAAATTTTTACATTGGAGTGATGGAGTAAATTGTGAAACGAAGTGGATTCTTAACTTGTATTAAACCGGTGAGTGAAATTGAGCCTCAATAACATCACTTTTATGTCATGCCACTTCCTTGGATTAAGTGATGCTCCTCTATTTTATGTTGGTTTTCAGAACTTGCATGGAACCGGTTTGAATATGTTTGATCACAAGGGATTTAGAAGTAATTAAGGCCGTCTTTGTTTTAAAGCCCTTTGGCTTAAAAATTGACCCACCTAATATTTTCCCTTTGTAAACATTTTTTTGAGCCTTATCCTTGTTCTTCAACTAATCACCTCACATGAAAAACCCGAATACCCTATCAGTCGTTTCCCTTCACAAGTTGAATGAGGAATTGAGTAAATCGAGACTTTTGTTATATATCGTTTTCTGAGATAATTTCATGTGCATCTACCCATGTGCTTATCATTGTCTTGTGTTGTCATTATTTTCCCCTGTTTTCAGTATTATTTGAAAAAAAAAACAAAAAAAAGAAGAAAACAAAAAGAGAAAAATCAGGAAAAAAAAATACAGTATAGTAGCTTGAGTTAGAGGGAGTAGATGTAGCTTCTTTTCATGTTTATCTCAGAATTTTAATTGTGTGTCCCTTTACTTAATGCTTTGTGAAAACTTGTGACAAACCTTTTTACCATGTTTTTACCTCACCTATGAATCTAGCCCCATTACAACCCTTGATAAAGTCCTTATGATCTATGAGGCCATGTGATTTAAATGAATGAGAATTGGTGAAATTGCAAACCTATGGTAGTATAGCATGATAGAGTGAGATTTGAGAGAAACACCTTACCCACAAACACTTGAGTGTAAGAGCGAAATCCGTGAGAAGAATTCACTTAATTTCTTGTTTGCTTTTGAACAAAGATACTGAATTTTGACTTCGTTTATTGCATTAGTGAAAGGCAATAATGATGTATGTTGCAAATTGAATCTTGTTAGCCTAACTTGGTGGATTGTGTGCACTTGATTTCTGAAGGATGAATTTATAGAGTTAATGGTTTGATATGTTGCTCGAGGGCGAGCAAAGGTTCGGTGTGGAGGAATTTCATAAGTCATTTTAAATGCATATGTTTTGGACTTAATTTTGATTGATTTTTGAAATTGGTACTCAAATATTGATGGAATTGTTTGTTAAATATTCACAGATGGTTTTCAATGCCGTAAAGACAGAAAAGGATCAAAAAGAGAAAAAATATGGCAAGAAGTTCAAAAATTCTAGATTGGTCGAAATTCAAAGATTAGGCGTGGGCATGCCTAAGGTCATAATCCTAATTCTGCAGATTTTTCAGAAGTTGTCCCCAAGTAGAAAACAATCGCCCAAGATCTTCTAGAGTCCTTTTTTAGAAGTTTCCCACCTAAATTAGAAGACTATCTAATTGGGACGAAATCCAATCAAGATTATGAAGAGATTCAATTAAATAAGGAAGCAAACGTGGATTGCAACATCTTATATAATGGGATTCTAGGGTTAGAGAGGGCATCGTTTTTCTTCTTCTCTTAGAGGTTGCCGCAGGTCATAGTTTGTTCTAGTTTTACAAGTAGTTTCATCGTGTATTTTCTTTCTTGAGGAGGGGGCTGTCGCACTTCTCTTGTCCTATTCTTTACGTTTTCTGCAGATTTTCAATTGGGATTGTTGTTTCTTTTATTAAAGATTAGGGATGGAGATTGTTTCTATTATTATTTTCTTTGATTTTAATTCAAGTATGAGTAGCTAAATTTTCTTGTCTTGGTTGAGGGATCTATGTTACCTGTTATTATGGTGAGATAATTCAGATATATTTTATGATTGTTGATGAACATTGGGTATTTTCAGATGTCTTTTTAATTAAATTTGTTGGTTTCTAGGTTCGCAACTGGAGATTAATTAATTCAAATGCTAGGTTAACAGAATCTGACGTTCAATTTCGGTAACCATAAGTAGCAATTAGGATTAACCTCTCTACGTTAGAGTTGGAAAATTCTAAGAAAATATCCACTTGATCAATTACATGTTGTACATGTTTATCACTTGTCATTGGTTCTTGATTCCTATTGCTATTAATCAATTTTACCTATGATCGTATCTAGGTTATTGCTTAATAAGATTGCTAGGATACATGTTCCTAGACATTACCTTTAAGAGAAACTTCACCCAATGAATGTTCATTAATAATTGCAATTTTATGTCAAGGATCCATAATAGCATGGTAACATCAGTGACCGAAACCAAGGTATTTTCTCATTGATTTTTCAGGTTAAATTATTTATTTCAATTTGCAATTTTTCTTTGCAATTTTTATTATTATTGCCTTGAGTGAACAACAAAACCCCCCCTTTTTCTTATTTTCGTTAGTTGTGCCGTTTGAATTCGTAATTCCATAATCAGAAAATTCCTCGTGGGAACTATATCCGCTTGCCGCTACTGCATTAATTTTTTTTAACGGAAGTGAAATCTTTTATATTTGGTTGCAGGCGACAACATCACCAATTCCCTACTTAAGGCGTCTGCCACTACATTTCTCTTTCTTTGATGATACTCAATTAACAAATTATAATCCTTAATTAGCTCCAACCACCTTCTTTGTCTCAAATTCAATTGATTTTGACTCAACAAATACTTGAGACTTTTGTGGTCTGTAAAAATCCTCATCTGTACCCCATACAAATAATATCTCTAAATCTTCAGGACAAAAATTACTGCTGCCAATTCCAGATCATGGGTTAGGTAATTCAATTCATAAGGCTTTAGCTGCCGCGAGGCATAAGCTATTACCTTGTCCCCTTCATCAATATACAAACCAAACCCTTCCTTGAATCATCACTATAAACTGTATAACCCTCCTCTCCTGTGTGCAAAGTCAGAATTGGAGCACTTGTCAATCTGTGTTTAAGCTCCTCAAAGCTCTTCTGGCATTCATCACTCCAGATAAACTTCTAATTCTTCCTCAGTAACTTAGTCATCGGAGCAGCTATCATCCAGAATCCTTCAACAAATCTCCTGTAATACCCTACCAGACCCAGAAAACTTCTTACTTCTGCCACTGTCGTCAGTGCATGCCAATTCATCACTGCTTTAATTTTCCTTGGATCAAAATGTACCCCATCTTTAGAAATCACATGTCCAAGGAAAATCACTTTGTGAAGCCAGAATTCACATTTGTTGAATTTGACATAAAGCTCCTTCTCTCTCAATATCTGCAACACTCTCCTGAGGTGTTCCTCATGTTCCCTTTCACTCTTAGAATAAACCAGAATGTCATCGATAAACAATATGACAAACTGATCTAGATACTTTTTGAAGACTCTATTCATAAGATCCATGAATGCAGTCGGAGCATTGGTCAATCCGAAGGGCATGACCAGAAACTCATAATGCCCATAACATGTCCTGATAGGTGTCTTGTTCACATCAAACTCCTTGATTATGAACTGATGATAACCTGACCTAATACCAATCTTTGAAAAGACCCTTACTCCCTGCAAAAGATCAAACAGATCATCAATCCGGGGCAAAGAATACTTGTTCTTAACAGTCACTTTGTTGAGTCTCCGGTAATCGATGCATATACACCATGTCCTATCCTTCTTCCTAACAAACAAAACCAGCGATTCTTATGATGATGAACTTGGCGTTATATACCCCTTTTCTAACAGTTCCTCCAACTGTTCCTTAAGCTCCTTCAATTCTGCTGGATCCATTTTATACGGTGGTATAGAAATGGGTGCGGTTCCGGGAATCAAGTCAATGGCAAACTCGATTTTTCTCACCCATGGCAAACCAGGTAAGTCCTCTGGGAACACATTTGAAAACTCCCTCACTATTAGAAAATCCACTAACCCCCCTTCATTCCCTTCAGTGTCCACGACGTGTGTCAAGAAGAATTCACACCTTTTTTCCATCATCCTGTCAGCTATCAAAGCTGAAATAAGTCTTGGCGATGATATTCTCCTGTCTCCTTGGAAAGTCACCTTCTCTCTATTTCCCAGATCAAATTCTACCACCTTGAGGCTACAATCCAACTTCGCATGATACTTCTCCATAACATCCATTCCTAATATTACATCTAGACCCTTTAACTCCAACGGCAACAAATCCACTATTAGTTGAGCACCCTCAATGAAAATCTTACAATTCCTATACACTTGACTTATTATCACCTTCCTCCCTAATGGAGCACTAACAATCAATGGACTATCCAATGAAAACAATTTAACATCATGCAAAATCATGCTTGCAGAATCATATGAATGTGTGGAGCCAGAATCAGTCAACATATATACTGCATAATTGAATAAGTGAGCCATACCTGTGACAACTTCCAGTGCAACTGCAGCTTCCTCCCTTTTCATGGAAAATACCCTTGCCTGTGCTTGGCCCCTTGGCCTTCCTGGAGGAATAGCCTTCCTTGTAATCCCAGAACTGCCTACTTCAGTAACTGGTTGGGTTCTTGCGATTTCAGCTCTTCTTGGGGCGTGCAACTACGACCCCTCTTGCCTTGATACCTGAGGATAGTCCTTGATCATGTGTCCCTTCTCCCTGCATTGATAGCGTGCTCCAAGTAACTTGAAATACTTTCCTTTGTGTAGTTTCCCACAATGCTCACATTGAGGATTTGTGTATCTACTCCTCCCCACCCTACTATTGCCTCCTACTGTTGAGGCTTGCACTGAAACTGCTCTTGCTTGCTTGTTCTTAGCAGAGGCACTACTGCCTGCCTCACTCTGTGTGTGTGAGCTCTTCACACCCCTTACAGGCATTGGAGCACTCACGTATTTCCTAAAAAGTTGCTCCCGATTCTTCCTCGTCCTGCTCACTTCATATTTGATGTTCTCCAATTCCTCCACTTGGAGGGCCTCATCTACCAATAGCTAGTTGTCACAGAAATTATGGATCAACACCTTCTTCTTGATCCTCAAATGGAGACCTCCCTCAAACTTGCAACACTTTTCCTCCTCATTAGCAACAATGTTTGCTGCGTACCGGGAGAGCTAAGTAAACTTCAGCTCATACTCACTCACACTCCTATCCCTCTGTGTGAGATTCATAAATTCTCTAGCCTTCTCTTAGATATAGATCCTTGAGAAGTATTTCCTCCTAAATGCTTCCAAAAATCCCCCTAGGTCAGTACTGGCGGTATGCCCTGACTGTGGGGCACTGACTCCTACCAATGGAGCACACCCCCCTGTAACAAGTTGACTGCATAGTCTAACTTCTCTTCATCAAAGCACTTCATCTATTTTAGGACTCTTTCGGTCCTCTTCAACCATGCTTCTGCCTCTTCAGGGATGGTAGTCCCATTAAAATCTATATCTCCAAACTTGCGGAGCTAATCATACTGTCCAGTCCTCTCCACTGAAGCTTACATCGTAACTTGAGACCTTTGAACCATGGAGTAAGTCAAAGCTTGAAAGAATCATAGATCCATGGGGTTTGCTTGAGGCATAGGAGGAGGCAGTGGAGGCACCTCATGTTGCACGCTAGGTTTCTCATAATCCAGAGTAGTATGTGTCCCTGCATCTTGTGGGACATAGGATTCATCGGTGCTCCCGTGGTGTGAGCCAGATCGTGTCAGAGCTCCTCGAGTTCTTTTTTTAAGGCGGCATTTCACTCCTTCAATTTAAAATGATTGAAAATCTATATTTTATGCAAAACTGTTTAAAATCATGTAAAGCTGTTGGACCCCATTTTTGGGGTCCAACTCGGAGGTTATAAAATGTGAGCTCATTCCTATGAAAATCTCCTTAGGGCAATTTCAATAACAAAAATTTTACAGCGTCTGTCGTGGAGGACTTTGCCACGGCAACAGAATTTTCGCCACGACGAACCGTTAGGAGAAAAATTCCTCGCCGCAGCGAAACTTTAGTATGCCGCAGCAAAAATGCTAAAGTATGTCGTAGCGAACTCTTAACTTCGTCGCGGCAAAAATGCTGAAGTATGCCACGACGAACTCTTGACTTCGCCGCGGCAAAGATGGTCAAATTACCAAACCGAATTTACTTCCATCTTCCCTAGCCTTAATTTCAAACCAAGTTGTCCAAATTTCACTTCCTCTAACACAACATCATTCCGTAACCATTCCATCACCAATATTATCTCATCAAACTCTCTAGGCTCTTCTCATTTAATAAATTACTTACATCTAATTCTCATTCTTCATAATTTCCTATCTTTCTTTTTCCACAACATCTCACTTATGTGTGACAACAATTCATTTTCGAAATTCATCATCCCAAATCTATAGCTTTTTCGAGTATACTTAAGTTCAATCCAAGCTCATCCATATGCAAATTCATATTCTCACACAAACATCATCTATGCATAATTCATGATTCTTTAACATTAAAAGATAAGAGTTCTTACAAAGCTGTAATGACATTTCAAACCATAATATATCAATGTCTCAAAATTCTAAAATAGATAAGATACCTGAACAAGAACCCTTGCAATGCAACTAAAACCTTATGGTTACATAATCTAGCGTAAAATACAAATAAATATGCATAACTCGAAGCGATGTCTTGACCCTTGATCACTCGATCTTATTTTCTTCACTTGAGGATGGGACGGAAGGGGGGTGAGCTTAATGCTCGTGGGAACAGATTTATAATCGAGAAACGAGCAAAAATCAATTTCAAAAACTTATTGCCATTATGCATTTTCAAAGCCAAAGTGATTTCATATGCAATTATCATCAAACAATTCGTGAAAAATTTTAAATCATGTATTCATCAAACTTGTCAACAGATCAAAAGCATATAAGTGCATCAGAATGGTTTGGGTAAGTCCAAATTCATGACGCACTACACAGGACACATTCCCATATAATGTTCCTGTGTAGCCGTAAAATTCTTGAGGGAGTCCTTGAGGGAGCTCCATGCCACTAGCGGGCACATGGGAGAAGCCTATAATTGGGTCAACGTGCACGTGACAGTTCTTGAGGGACTACCACAAACTCACATAACATATTTAGTTCAAAATCTTGTGAACTTGTTGCCCAAAATGGCATACTTTCTTGAAAACTTGCTTTTCATAAACTCAGTATCCTTGCAAAAATCATTTCTACAAACATAATTTCATGAACATGTATTCTTTTAAAGAGAAACCCTTTTCAAAATATTTTCATCAATCATCAATACAAATCACGTAGCAAACATATAACAATTTCACAATTCACTCAAAAAAAGCAATAAAGGAAACATTGATGATGCAATTTAAATCATTAAATCTTTCTTGATTTGAAGAAAACAATAAGTGGCTTATTTACTCCATTATAAACGTGTACCCACCTTCAGTTCCTATCTTAAATCTTGGTCAAAGATGTCCTTCCTCTTGCTCCTCTTGTCTCTCTTTCCCCACTTGATTTCCTTTAACAATAGCCAAAAATTCCATTCAATAGGAATTCTAATTTATGATCAAGTAAATGAAGAAATTTTTGATAATACTTTCTTCTAGAAACATTTTTCCATTGTCTTAAGTTTCTAATGAATCCAAAATCATTCAATTTGGTTCTTTACTCTAAAATTTATGCCAAAAACATTTCCAGGATGTTCTTATTCTAAAACAACATTCCATACTCCAATTCCATCCAAAATTTTAATTCTATAGAGACTTAATTTGAATTCAATTCCTCATACAATTTGTATCCCTATGTCTCTAGTTTATAACGAATTAAAAATCACCTCATTTGGACATGTACAATAAAAGTTATGCCCAAAATACCAAAACATGTCGGTGCAGGAAAATGGGTCATCGCCGTGGCGGAAAGAAGCTCACCGTGGCGAATTTATTGGTGTGTGCCGCCGCGAGGCCAGCAGTTCGCCGCGACAAACGATCCCAAAAACTCATTTCGAAGACCTTTTTTCAACATTCATCACCCATACACTTCCCATCTTTCAAATATAACTTATCTTAACATTAAAACATCTCTTCTACTTCATTTCTAAGCTCATTTCAACACAATATCATTAACAAACATCAAAATCTATCTTTGATCATTAACCCTAAAAGATTAAAACATTTCCATACACCATTCATCAACAACTTCCTACACATCTTAAGCTAT
>JANZLF010000002.1:16989000-16999368 GCA_026546835.1 Erythroxylum foetidum
TCTAAGAGCACCCCTGTTCTTAGAAACAACAAAATCTTGAGGGGTCGCGAGTCCGATTCCCAAAGAGGACAATACTGATTAAGGTTGAATGCCGAGGTATAACCCGCAAACACACGCCGGGGTATAACCCCCAAACACCTACGGGTGTGGTGTGGGGTCCAACAGTTTTTGCTTATTGTTCATTTTATAAACATGTTATCCACGAGCTACTAAGCTCACCCCCCCCTTCATCCCCATCTCCAGGTATCGAGCAGGAGATCGAATGAAAGGAAGTCAAGGCATCTGTTCGATTGTATTTATCGTGTGTTTTATGCATTTGGGATTTTAGTTTTGTATATGGCTTGAAAATGCCATTAAGGTTTGAAATGTTTTTATTTTGGAATGTGAATGGTGGATTTTTGGTACTGGTTTTGTACATGGCTTGGAATGTCAATAATATTTTTGTAAGCAATTATTTCATGAGATGTATGAATTATGAAAAGTTATGAAAGTTGTGTATTGAATTGAGATATAAGTTTGTGTATGATTCTGGAATATGAATTGTGATTGTATATGAATTATGGAATGGTGTATTGGATTGAATTATGAATTGTATATTGGATTAAGATATGAATGTGAATTTGAATATGGATGATGATTTGATTGTGATATGGATTCCAGACAGGAGGTCCAATGATTCTGATGTGTGTTTGAGACTTATTGAAGTGTTTTATGTATAGAATTGTGTTTGTTTATGCTGGGATTCCAGATGGGAGGTCCGATGAATTGTGTGAATTGGTTTAGTATATAGAAGTGAATTTAAAACCCTTTGCAGGTTTTGGGTTTCTAAAATACAGCCGTTATGTTGCCTAATTTTGCTGCCTAATTTTTGAAAAAAAAATCAAATAAGACTTTGGTTAAAAGATGAAATTTTGGGATATGTATGAATGTAGAAGAAGATTTTTATGAATTGAGATTTACATGAGGACGAATTTCCAAAAAGGGGAAATTGTTTCGTTTTGTATGAAAGATAAATAATGAAAAAAAATTTACACCGATTTTCGGATTGGTTTTGTCTTAAGGTTTCCAACGCGATGGTTTTCTAAGATACACATTTTCAGATGTCGAATCCACTTTTGATGTGTTTCCACTCTATGATTTGAATTGATCCATTCTTTCGCCATTTGTATTTGATTTCGCTTTCCGATATGCTTCACTTTTGAATCCAATTTGTGTTTTGTTTATGTTTTTGGCCCAATTTGGTTTTGCGATCCGTTTGTTTCGTTTCGATGCTTTATTTTTCATTTTGTTATTCCGTTTTTCGGTTGGGGTCCAGTCTCGAGATCGGGTCCCAACAAATATTCCTATTCTTATAATCATACTATCCATCTCAATTCTATACATAAATAAAATTGAAACAAAAAAGAAACAATAACTTAGAATAGACAAAGAAAGGCGATAACATCGGGAAACCTATCTGGGAAGTACGTCGAGTCAACTTTGTCTTCCTCTTATTCCTCTTCCTTCTACTTCTTTTTCTCTCTTGGTATTCTCTCTTTAGATTTAAAGTATGGCTGATGCAAAAGGTCCTTTGTGCTCTTCTTAATATTCTTTAAATAGTCTTTTATATTTTGGGTAATCCTAAGATCTTTTCAAGGTCTAAAAGGTCCAAAAAATCCCTTGAAATGTGAAGTTCGTAAGCGACTGCATATGAGTGTTTTTTCATGATTGTGAGCCATTATTTTGGCCTGAATGTCTTTCAAAACTCCTTCGTTCTTCGATATTGATCCTGAAACACTACCAATCACATTAAAATACATCAAAAACTTAATATTTAAGCTCAAAATCTTGTACTAATCCATAAAACACTTAAAACACAAATAATTAACAAACTAACACAATTCTAACCTAGACACATACTAAACGATTGAATTAACGGCTAAAAACTATCAAACTATGCCCTAAAACACGATGCAATTTACACTTATAAGATGGTAGCTCTAAGAGATAAGAACATGAGGGAGAACTAAATATTTTTGGGTGAGTTTTAAGTTGGGAAAGAGAACCTTCTTCATTCATACTCTCTTTATACAACTTAAGTAGAGAAAAAAGGTTTAGATACTCCCACAAGTAACCAATTACTTGTCCACTTTGGTTTACTTATGCCAATGTGGACACATTATTTTTCTTCATCTCCCACTAGTTCACAATGGAAACAACATATGTTCCATTTGCAACACATGCTTTAGAAGTAACAACATATGCCTATTCGTAACAAAAAATGTTTTGTTCATAACAACTCATGTTGTATTTCTCAACCTCAAATATTCGTTCTTACTATTATATAAGAAGTGGAGCATACGATCATATGAGAAAGATATTGGTGAGGATCATTACATTAAGTCATCGTCAAACTAACATAACATCACTCAAGATCTCATTATACCCCAAATCATTTATAATCATACTAGATTTTGCGTCTTTGATCCCTCTTTTCACAAAGAGTTACGAAAAATCCCACAATGTATTTGTACTCATGGTTATTAATAAACAACTCATGCCAATTGACAATAATTTTCTTTATAAGTGCCCAGGCAATGAGTCACAAATGTCTTGGATGATGTCAAAATGATTTTTTTCTTAGACACTCATGTCAATTCATGAAGTCTTGGCTATTTTCCTAGTCATACTCTGCTAGACTGCATTATTATTAGCCCTTGGATAATATAGTAAATTAGCAACGTTAATTCTCAACTTTATGAAATTGATCAAATTTCTAAAGGGTATAGGGGTTGACTAAATGCCCATTGGGCTCATACAGTGATAAAGAAGGGACCTATTCATCACTCCCTTATTTAGTCATCTCAAGCACATGCAATATGAAGTGCATCCTATGGTGGAACTCCCACTAATGGTTTGTCATGCTCTAAAAAACATCATATAAAACACGGTTCGGTCACTTCAAAAAGTGACCAACTTGGGCAAACATAAACTAAAATCCAAATTCATAGAGGATACATGGAACACTTTCCATGTTCAACTAAACAAGTCCCATCTTATTACTCAGCTATGGCGACACACAAAATCCTTAATCATGCCACGGTAATTAAGGGGACTGCCTATCATTTTGTACCTTGCAATACTTTATCTCATCCCATTCATTATCATAGCATTGGGGTGATGTTCTTGTGTGAGAGAGCAATATCAAGCCTGCAATAATTTTTAGATATGTGCCATTTTTAATTAATCTTTAATTTATTATGCAAATTCACACAAGATTAAAATGAAAAACATATTTCGTTAATGCATGAGTAAATGTACAAATACATCAAATCCTCCACAAACCCCTAATGTGCTTTTGAAAAGAGTCTTTAGCAATGGGTTTAGTAAAAGGATCAACTATCATATATCTCATAGAGACTTGCTTTAGGACCATATTCCCTTATGCAATAATATCAAGGATGAAGTGGTAGCTAGTATCTATATGCTTTGTCTTTCCATGATGCTTCGGGTTCTTTACATAGGAAATTGTAGTTGTGCTATCATAATAGATAACTATGGCCTTACGAAGATGTCTGATAATGTTGAGGCTCCTAAAAAATATCCTCAACCACATCACCTCTTGCACCAGCGAGGTACATGTAACATACATAGACTCCATTTTGGACAATGACATGCACTGTTGTTTCTTGCTATACTAAGAAATGGCTCCTCCTCAAAGAATGAAAGCATATCCTGACGTGGACTTTCACTCGTGTCTATCAACAGATCCATAGACATCACCATATCCAACCAATTTGAGGCTCCCACCTTGATAGCATAAAGCCATGTTAGTGGCTCCTCTTCAATATCTAATTATCCTTTTAACCGCTGCCTAATGCACAGGTCCAGGATTACTTTGATATCTACCAACCATCCTAACTTTAAAGCATATGTTGGGTCAAGCACACACCAAAGCATACATTTGACTACTTACAACATTTGCATATGGCACTTTAACCATTTATTTTTTTCCTTCCTCTATTTTAGGACATTGATCCATACTTATGTATAAGCCCTTCCCTATTAGGGTGTCAATAGGTTTGCAATTATGCGTATAGAAATGTTCCAGGATTTTATTAATATAGATTTCTTGAGACAAACTCAGAAATCTCTTAGAATGAACCCTCGAGATCTTAACCTCTAGAACATAATCTACTTCACCTATGTCCTTTATCTCAAAAGTAATGGACAACCACTTTTAAGTGGCAAGGATCATCTCCATATCATTCCAGCTATTAAAATATCATCTAAAAACAAAAAGAGTATAAGAAACACATTCTTTTGTCCTTTTATGAATACACAATGGTCCTCTTCAATCATTACAAAGCCTACCGATGAAATTGTTTAATGAAATCTAAAATACCATTGCCTAAATGATTATTTTAGGCTATAAATGGAACGTCTCAAATGACACATTTTGTGCTCTTGTCCCTTTATTGAATCCCAACGAGTTGATCCATATAGATCCCTTCATTTATTTCTCCATTGAGAAATGTCATTTTAACATCCGTTTAGAGCAAATCCAAATCTAAATGTGTAATAATAGCTAGGATAAGGTGAATAGATACAAATCTCACCACAGTAGAAAACGTCCCATCATATTCCACACCCTCCTTTTGGGTGTAACCTTTCACCACTAATCGGGCCTTATACTTATCAATTGATCCATCTGCCTTTCCCTTAACCTTCAAGACCCACTTGTTTCCAATGGTTTTTGAAGCCAACAGGTAGATCGATTAAGTCCCACATATGGTTCTTAGCTATGGATTCCATCTTTTCTTCCATCATTGCAAGCCATTTATTAGAAATTGGTGAGTTAATTGCTTCTTTAAAGAAGAAGGCTCATTAGCATCAATTGAAATGCTCAAGAAGGAGCTACCTTCTATTTTAAAATGTCTACATGGAACATTACCATGTTCTATGTAATTTTGGAGACTAAGACTCAGGTTCTATGCTCCAACTGGCCTCATTAGTCATCAGAATTGATTATGAATCCAAATTCAATTGGGGCACTTCATCCTAATGTTGCTCTAACTCATAAAGCTCAAGACTTTGTTTGATCTCACTAATAATAAGGAAATCATCCTTTAAAAAATACACTTCTCGGGACTCAACCTTAGTGAGGCCTCTATGATGTTCACCATACATCACATAGGGCCTATTAATAAACACGCATTTATTGGCTCTAGGGCCTAACTTCCCAAACTTATGACAAGAATGCTGAACATAACTGACAAATCCCCATAACTTCAATCCTTCCATATTGGGCTTATCTCTATTATATAACTCATATAGAGTAGTCGGGACAGACATAGTAGGCACACGATTGAGGATGTATGCCACAATCACAAGCGCATTTCCCTAAAACTTAATCGGGAGGTTGGCTTGAGACAACGTTGACCTAACTATGCCCAATTGAGTTCGATTCCTTCTCTACAACCCCATTTTTTTACGGAGTTCTAGGAATCATTAACTATTAGCGCATTCCCTTATTCCAACATAATTTTATAAACTGATCGAAGAGATACTCTTAGTCTCTATCAGTACGAAGAGCCTTAATGCTCCTCTCTTTCTGATTCTCAATCTCATCTATAAAGCGTTTGAAACAATACAAAGCTTCTAAGCGGTGAGACAACAAAAATACTAAGCCATATTATGAGAAATCATCTATGAATGTGATAAAGTAAATAGCGCTATTACACGCTCTCATATTCATAGGCCCACAAATATCAGAGTGGATCAACTCTAGAGGATGTGAAGCCCTTTTAGCCTTACCAAAAGGTTTTCTACCAGCTTTCCCAGCAAGACAAGGCTCATAAGTAGGAAGACTCACTTTGGCAAGAGAGCCTAATAGCCCTCCTCTAACCAATCTAGACATTCTATCTTGTTGAATATGTCCTAATCGAGCATGTCATTTAATAGACTCATATTCAATATCAACAGAAGAAGAAGAAGCAAAATGAGCAAAATATTTATGAAATTTAGATACATTTGCTAGGGTTATGTAAATATAGTGCTCTGGAAAGTAAGCATATTTACATATAGCTTAATCTTCTTCTAGTTATTTTTTTCAATGAAAATATTTATTAATAATAAAACAAAGAGTTTGGTTTTATTTATATAAACATAATATAACTAGTCATAAGGTACCAATATTCTTTTGTAAGTAATATACATATACATAGAGATGTATGAGAAATATGTATATTAGATCTAAATTATTTGATTCACAGTTGAATAATCAAGTTGGTCGCTCGATTATAGTTTAGATTGTAATGTTGCGATTTATCTCCATGTAAGTAAAGGAGTTTACTTTAAGGAAATGATGAGTTTCATATCATAATAGTAGTTGACTATCGATAATGACACTATTAAATAAATCTAGAATCATATATATTTTTAAAGAATAAATTAGATCATTTCTTTAATATTAAAATATACACTATAGCATTCTTTTATTACTAACCACAATCTTAATGAGTGGTAAACTCATGTGTGTTTTATTATAATTCTTGATATGATCATAATGGTTTTTTACAAAGATCAATCTAGTGTCTGCATGTTGGAATTATTAATTGAAACATGTATCTGGGAACATTCACTCAAATAAAGAGTTTATAGTGATATCATCACTTCTAGATGTTTTATAGAGATTGGTGATTAAGCTGGTGCCAGTAGTTTGATGGACCAGCTACCCATCAAGTTTTAACACCACGATGAGATCTTGTGCGTTAATCACCATATAGAGTAAAGCGAGAGATCTAGAAGAAAAAGGCAAAATAAGGGCAAAATGGTAATTTTACCCTTTATTGTGTGGATGGATATAATATGGTTCATAACAGCATTTGCAATTAGACATTTAATTTGAAACATGTGTTCTCATAATATTTAATAATTCAAGAGTTCAACTAATTGTCTTTAGTGGAATGACATTTGATTAGTAAGTTGGAATTAATTCTAATGAGATTAAATTAATTTCGGGCTTATTAAAGCTTGAATTATATAAGTCCAATTAGATTCCCCATTTGGATTATAGAAAAGGTTACAAGAAAGATAAGAAAAATAAATAGAGGTTGCCAGAAAGAAAAAAAATAAAGGACCGAATTAGATTCAAAATAATAATACCGGAATAATTTAATTAAGAGTTAATTAAATTAGGTTTTAAGTTTACGATTAAATGTTGGGCTTACAGTAATTAATTGTTAATTAGAAGCCCAAAATGAACATTTAATATTGGGCTGGATATTGGTTTGATTTGATTAATCAGATTAATTAAATTTAAACAATATTTGTCAAGAGAAAAGGAGGGCAATACTGAAATCTACAATGATGCAAATTTTTGTTTTATATAGCTAGATGGACAGCAGCACATTTAGCATTAAATTGCTAAATATAAGGTGGGTTTTTATCATGCTTCATCATCATTAAATGATTTAATGGTTTTCATTTAATGTTGGCATGTAGAAAAACATATAAACCTGTTAACTTTCATTTGATTAAAGAAGGAAGTAGTGCATTTGTTGCTCTCTCCACCTTCTTTCATCATTTAACCGAAAGTGTCTTATTTTTTTTGTCTTTTCATCTAGCCATATTAAACAAATGAGAATGCCTCATTTATTGGCTTCTTTTTCATTTTTGCTTAAAAGAATGAAGTGGTCCATTTTTCATCATCTAACCGAAATTAGGAATGAGAGTGTCTCATTCTGGTTCTTTCAACTAGTTGATCATAAAAGTAAAACCTCTATAATATTTCTTCTCCTTTCCTACCAAAAGATCTTGTTAACCCAGTTTTTCAAGGAGAACAACTGGTAGATCAGATTGGTGAAGGATACAATAGCGAGGAGTCAAAGATATAGCAAAGGAGTCGGTAAAATTTTTTATCATGTATGGATTAAAACATGTTGATTTGGTTATCATGGTTCCACTGCATTTTGATTTTGAAATTTTTTTTTGAAATCTACCGTTTATCCAAATCTAGTATGATATTGTTTTTCGATCCAACGACACCTTATGGGTCCATCATAAATAAACTATTACAAAAGTGTTCATGACCATAAAGGGTATCATCAAGATAAATGGGCACAGCATTCTTACTAACAAACAAGGAAAATCCACATCTAGTAGTGTCGATACTCAAAGTAGATTACATCAAATAGTGGGTACATGAAGCATATCATCTAAGAGTAGTTTGCGTCCATTGTGCAAAGTAAGTTGATAGGTTTCTATAGTTAAAGCACATGAGTTTAGACTTATCCTTCTTTCCCCTACATTTTCCCCTATGGTGCTTAGCAACTTGCCCTTCTTGAGGTTAATGATTATTAGCTTTTCCCTTCTTGAGCTTAGGGCCATCACCCCTGTGCCCATTCTGTGCAACTAATGCAACGTGATCGGCAGTTTGTCTTAGGTTATTCACTTGGAAACCGAATAAAAAATTTAATTCCAAGGATTGCAATGTAGAGTGCAACCTCAGGTCGTCTCACTTAATCGGAACCTAGTGCAATGGATCTAAGCTAGCCTAATTATCATGAAATGCAAACTAAATGAATTAGGAGGGGGGGTTGGATCTTTTAGAAAACTCACTAAATTGAGCTAATTGAAAGCAAAGTATATAAAAGATATTTTTTGGATTTTTGGGAAAGGAATTTGAAAACTGAAACGATGATCGAATGTGATAAAATCCTCTTGAAAAATGAGCTTTAGCTATCATAGCTCATAATAAATCTTTTTGGGATTAAAAATCACTAAGTTTTCAATTGAAAAACCTTAAAGAACCTTTTAAGTCCAAGGTTTAAATAAATGAACTCCATTTCTTAAAACCTTGTTGAATGCATCTAGTGTGTGTGTAATGGGTAAGTTAATGCAAGTGGTCCATTAGAAATCAAGCATCATCTCAATATCTAACTCAACTAGGCAGATAAAAGAGAATTAACAAAATCACTTAAAGAACATATATGAGACTTCATATATTTAAGCTCTAAGTTCTACATCAATAAATCCGTAACACCATATATTGTTCAACACTTTATTAAACTATAATCAAGAAAATCCAACTAAAAAGCATAAATCCTAACTCAGGAGTTCATAACAATGCAGTTAAACACAACAATGTAGTTAAACATGAATAAACTTCTCCCTTTTGAAGTCCATTTAACTAAAGCCATCGCTACATCTTCAAGAGGAAATGGTGCCTAACCAAGCATCTCTTCGGGAGAAATCACAACCAGACTCCCACAAGTAGCATCCATGACAACAACAGCAGATAATGAAGGTGGCGATGAACAATGAAGAAAATGATAGATGTAGGTCGAGTGAGAGACAAGAGTGTATACGTGTTATTCTGAAGTTGACTCTCTCTTCGTGTCTAATGTGTTCGCCCCCTGTAGCCTAATTTAGTAGGTTTTAAAATATAGGATCGATGGGTCGGGTCACACAGTGAGTGATTTTTTTGTAAATATAGTTCGGGTTTTTGAATGTTCACCACGGCGACAAATAAATTCACCGTGGCATACTTTTCCCGAAAAGTTCTCCTCCTTGTTGGATGCTTCTCTGCGGCGAAAGAATTAATCTTCGCCATAGCAAGATTTTCCTGAAAATTTTTGCCTAGATTTCTTTGTGTTTCGTCACAGCGACAGATACTTTGTCGCGGTGAACTTTTCCTGTAATGTCGGTCCTCTTGTTGGCTTCACTTCAACATATTGACTCCATTCTCCTTGAAGTTCCTACAATCATCAATAGCAATTACCAGCATCAATTGTTCTCAGAAAAAGTAAGTAGTGCAATTAATACCAATTTGTAACAATTTTTTCTATCAAATTGCATAAAAAAAAAGTACACACTCAAGGGTTAATTTAAGCATAAAATCAAGAATTAGGAGTCAAAAAGCATAGTAAAAGCTATGAAATTATCACCAATTTATATAAGAAACTTGGGCTCAATCACAATAGTACTGCAATTTGCATTTTTGCACTTCATCTCAAGCTCTAAATGGTGGGAAACATCATCAAAGGTCTTAATGGCCTTATTATAAGCAAGGACCAACTTCACATGTCCATAAGAGGACTGGGGAAGTGACCTGATGGCAATTAGAACCTATTGCTCGTCTATGAGATCTTAACCTGCTACCTTCGTTTCTTGAATTATAGATTACATCATCTTGAGATGTTCAGTCATGTTATGCTTAGGGTCCATCTTATATTGATTGAACCTAAGTGTTAAAGCACAAAGCCTTGTGGCTGCTTGTAACATCCCACCCCCTCCTGGAAGGGTAAAATAGTAAAATTGGCATAGGATGAGACTAATAGGGAATATTTAGTACTGTTCATGCATAATAGGATTGATACACAGTAT
>JANZLF010000002.1:17006046-17020246 GCA_026546835.1 Erythroxylum foetidum
AGTTTACTCTTTCTTCTTTCTTCTTCTCCCATCCGAAGGCTCTCGACTCTTCTCTTTTCTTCTATTCTTTCTTTTCTATTTTGCACAGTCCACTTGCTTTTATAGTGCCATGTCATTTAATGAATGAGGAATGACCCATATGCCCCTCCATTTAAGCCTATAAACTTAACCCTTTAAGTGATGCTCCAAAAATGCCCTTCCTTTTTGCCTTAAAACTGACATCTTGGCCCCTTATTTTGATCAGGTAAATGAAATAATTTGGCAAGACTTTCTTTTATAGAGATGTTCCTCTATGTATTACGAATCCATCGCTTCAAGAATCAGATCGTCGAAGCTCTATATCTCAAAATATCTTAAAACCACTGAAGTCTGTTAGACCATTACAAGGCCGAGACTGAACACTACACCTGACTTCAATCTAGAAATTGAAAGTCTTAGAGGCTAAATTGTCGATCGACTCCTTCATATCACTTATAGATATATGTCTCTAGTTTCATTTGAAATAAGAATCCAATTTATTGGAGCTTTATAGCTCAAAACATCTCCAAAATACTGAAGCCTGTTCAGACCGTTTCAAAACCGAGACTAAACACTACACCTAAGTTCCGTCCAGAAATGGAAAGTCTTAGAGGCTAAATTGTCGATTAGCTCCTTCATATAACTTGTAGATCTATTTCTCTAGTTTAATTTTCAAGAAGAATCAGATCGATCCGAGCTCTATAGCTCAAGATATCTCCAAAATACCAAATGATATTTAGACTTTTTTCATAGGTCAGCTCACTTTAATCGGGTCAGTCTTTCTCTATTTAACGCCAAAACCGATCTATTTGGTATGAAAAGATAGAAAAATATCTTAGGAATCCAACGCTTCAAAAATCAGGTCGATCAGAGATCGGACGAAGAAGTTATGGTCAAAAGAGCGAAGAGAAGTCGGTCGGCAGAAAATCGATCCCGCGGGCCGATCGACCACCGCGCAGGCGCCTCGCTCGCCCGATCGGGCTAGCGGCCGAGCGCTACCCTCGCCCGAACGGGCACGCGGGGGCGCGGGCGCTCGATCTCTCGCGCGCGGTCGATCGCTTACGTTCCGACCTCCTAACTTTCGGCCTTTATATCTTTTGACTCCGAACTCCAAATTTTACAAACTTAGTACCGTTAGAAAGATAAAAGAAAGATCTACAATTTTCATGAAGGACTAAAAATCAATAAAGGTCTCTAAAGGGGTCAAAAATATGTTCAAAGATGACCGATCGATAATCTTCTCAACACTTTAAAACAACACCTCAACTTGTAAACATCCTAACTTTCGACCCATAACTCTAAATTTGACAAACTTGGTGTCTACGGAAAGGTAAAAGAACCCTCTACAACTTTTATGAAGGCCTTAAAAATCATATTGACCTCTAAATGGGTCAAAAACTCCACACAAAGTGACCGGTCAATCAGGTTCACACTAAACAGCATCAGAAATTCCAAAAATCATAACTTTTCATCCCTTTAGCTAAAAATTTCAAATTTTATATCAATCAAAAGAGAAAAAAAATGCTACATCTTTCAGGATAACTTAGAAGCCAATTCCATCTCTAACCAAATCAAATTCGCAAACAAAAGTTTTAGCCTACCCAATTTATTCTCAACAGAAACCCAATCTTTCAAAATTCATAACTCCACATCCCCTTAGCGAAAAATTCCATACTATATAGCAATAAAAAACTCAAACAATATACTACAATTCTCAGGAAGGACTTCAAGGCAAATTCCAACTCTAATTAGGTGGAATCCACCCATTAATGTGGCTGTCCTGTTAATTAGTATTAAAACAGCATATGACTATATCCATAGCCAAAACTTTACAATTTTATATCTAACAGTCCTTACATCTAAAATTCGTATAAAATACCTCATTAGAAAGCTATAACAATCCTCTACAACTTTTCATAATGTCACTCAAGCCAATTTCACCCTTTTCAGTCCCAAATAAATGTCAGAACACAAAGAGCACAAAATCCATGCCCGTAGAGCATTTGCACACCAAAACACATTTTGGACTGAATTTCCACCTGAGCATTATCAGGTCATAACTTACAACCTACACATCGAAAAATACCATACCCAGTGGCATTGGAAAGCTAACACATAAATCTTCAACTTTTAGTGATACCAATTTCACAAAATCTGTCTCCTTTATCCTAGAAAAATTTTCAAAGTTTCAGGTTGTCAATAATAGAACCAAGATCTGGATACTGTTCATCAAGCACACAAATCTCAAATTCCGAGCTAAATTCACAGCTCTTCAAGCCAAAATTGAGTAGAACTTCCTTCATAGAAATTCTATCCATACTTCTCAAGTTTAATTTAAAGCAAACCTCAACTCAATAGCATAACTACATCAAAAATTATAAACAAATGCCTGAAACATACACAAGTTCCTTTTTTTTTCAAATTTCAACCACAACTCTACTCCTTTCATGCAAGCATCAATACCACATCAATAACTATCCCATTTAACCGAGAATTTAACCAAAAATTTATCAAGACATTTACTTGAGTAATAAATCCCAATTGCAGCACAAACATATTGCTTTCACTCTTTCAACACCTTCTACCCATATATTTTAGCAATTCACATTCCCTATCTTTAATTCCTAGCAATGATCAATGAATGCATGTACCACTTAAAGAGCCAGTAATCATTATGTAAATGCATGTACGCTAATAAGATGCATGAGCAAAACCAACGCATTTCCTTTGTCTCTCGTTGAGCACATTTGTACAATATTTCGAGTCCTTACCCTTCATTTGGGGACGGGATGTTACACTTAGCCGCCTCACTCATCATCATCTCAGGTGCATATCGGGATAGCTGTGTAAACCGACGCTCATACTCGCTCACTGTCATCTCCCTTTGGGTGAGACTCAGAAACTTCCTTTGCTTTTGTTGAATGTACACCTTTGACAAGTACTTCTTTTTATAAGCAGCCAATAAGTCCTTCCATGCCAACCCTACCGGTCTCATCTGACTCCCTAGCACACTCTCCCATCAATGTAGAACATCTCCCTGTAGCAAGCTTGCAGCATACACAACCATCTCATCATCCTCACACTCCATCTGATCTAGCACTCTCTCAATCTTTCTCAACCAAGTCTCGGCTTTTTCTGGATCCGTTGTCCTATAAAAGTCGACTGCCCTATACTTCCTCAACTTATCAAATTGTTTCCCCTTCTTAGCTGAGGCCGAAGCAGAAGGTTGTGGCATCTGACCCATAGCCTGGAAAAATGCCTGAGTGAAGGCTTGGAACATCCTCGGATCCAACGGAGGCACTTGCTCCTGGAGAACTGGCGACTCCTGTGTCTGCGATTGAAGGGGCTCACTACCTTGCCCAACAGAAGCCTCATCATTTCTTGGGGCTATCGAATCATTAGTACTCTCCTCTATTGTTGGAGAGTCAGGTGCAACTGATCCTTGCAGAACTCCTCGTGTCCTTCTACGAGGTGACATCTTACTCCTTCAAATATAAACACTAAGGATTAGCTACATGTCAACCTTAATTCCTATATGTATGCATGATATGCATGTCACTTAATGCAATCAATAAATTGACAATGCAACAAATAATCATATATCAAAGCAACTCATACTAGTATGCATTCTAAGCCTAGGATACAAAGCCTAAGCTCTGATACTAAACATGTTGGGCCCGGGTCCCAATTCCTACCCTGAGGCGACCGCTCGGGGGTTGTCGAGTAAGGCTCGCACGGGGAAGGGTCGAAAACTTTCAAATTTAATAATTAGCAGCGGGAAAAGAAGGGCGGTTCGTCGTGGCGACAAAATGCTCGCCGCGGCGAAGGAGCTGCAGGAGAGGTTCGCCGCGGCCAAAACTTGGCTTCGCCACGACGAGCTCTCATAGGACACGCCGTAGCGAATGACCAGCATTAACATCACGGGGAACTCCCAAGGGATGCGCCGCGGGGAAAGACCGGCTCGCCGGGGCGAGCTCCCAAATATCCGAGAACCGACTCCAACATTTTCACATACTTTCTAACACATACATATTCATTCCAAATAAAAGTTAAACACACTCATATAAAAAGAAATTCCAATTCTTTATGACATTACAAGTCAAGAAATTGAACAAACTTTGCTAGCATAACACAATACATATCAAAGCTTAAACCAAAATATATAAGGATGCTCAATGTTGATATGCTTAATATGCTATCCAAAATTACTAACTTAGTACAAAAGCTTCTAACTATTGCGGAGTTTTTTGATGCCTTGCAAGGATCAACTGTCGTCTTGAGTCGCACCTGAGGAGGGAAAAATAATGGGTTGAGCTACACAGCTTAGTGGCTAATATATTTATAGCCATCGTTAATTAGCACAATTTTAAGCATATGCATGTATATATATATACATGCTGCAATTCTAGTACCATACTATATTCATGCAATTTACACATTCATCACAATTAACTCAACTCACAAAAACATTTCACAATGTCGAACACTTAGTATGCTTCATAATGGCAGTTTAATTATGCAATGCACATCACACGGCTCTAGGGTTCCGTGGAAACAGAAGGGAGAAACTGAAGTTTACACCCTAAACAAAATGAGTCCATTTCAGAGCTCATATGCCACAAGCGGGCAGCCGGGAGAAGGCTCTTGTCAACGAGCACGTGACGAATAGAATGGTTCCACTCTCGCCCAAACAAAAACACATAATCATGCTCAGAATCATTTTATCAGAAGATATGCTTTCATGCTTTTCATTTATACAGAATGCCATGACCAAAGTCGAGGCATAACATGATCAAAATAAAAATTTACTTATATCAAATCTTATGTTTCTTTCAAGGTATACAAAATCAAAATCATTCAAATCTTATAAGAAATCATTCTCAAACAATTAACCACATATTCAATCAAAAAGTCATGCATCTCACAATGCATAACATACATCATATATTCACATATAGGCAAGAAATTGCCTAATCAAACAATAAGTATAAGTACATCACCCACCTAAATTCCGCTTGAAATCCAAGCTCAATATTGCCTTTCTTCTTGCTCTTGGGTAAGGTTTGCTTGATTTCCTATAACAAACCAAGTTCTCATTCAAACAACATTAAAAGGAATTCATAAATCTTTGAAAAATCAAAAGTGTTAACACTATAATCTATACTCAACTTCCATCCAAACTTTGATATCTTTAGAGACTGATTCAAAACTTTATTTCTTCATAAAACTTGTAGGCCTATGACTCTCGTTTACAACGAATTAAAAATCACCTCCTTTGGACATCTACATCAAAAGTTATGCCCAAAATACCAAAATACATTTGTACAGGAAAACAGGATTTTGCCGCTACGGAGACAAACGCTCGCCACGATGAACACATGGGAGCTCGCCGCGGCGAGGGAGCTGGCACGCACCGCGATGTGCACATGAGCACTTCACGACGTGCGAGACCCAACAATCGCCCGAAACCTGTTTTTCCCAAAATGATCAACCATAAACCTCCCATATTTCAATTAATCTTCATCTCAACTCTAAAACATCATTCCTACTTCAATTCTAAACTCATTCCAACCCCCAAAATCAATCACAAACACAATATAATCAAAAACCCTAGAAGATCATAACACTTTCGTACACCATTCACTAACAACTCCCTCTATATATTCAACCCCATTTTTCACTCCTAATTATCACTAAATAGGGTTCATTCATTCAACTAATGCTCATACTTACTTGGGGAAGCTTCAAATCCTTCAAATTCTTTAAGATCTTCAAAACCCTAAGTTTTCCCCCTCCTTTTCTCTATTCTAACGATGCTTCTTCTCTTCCTCACAAGCCAACCATTTCTTCTTCTTCTAACTTACCCTCTTAATGATTGGAAAGACCCTTATGCCCTTCCACTTATGCCTTAAAGCTTAAGGGTTTAGGTGATCTACCAAATTTACCCCTTATGCATTCTTACTACATTATACTTTAATTCCATCAATGCATAATTCCTCCTAACATTATCATGCTAATTACTCCAAAATAATTAATCTAACAAGACCTCAAAACGAGTTTACAATTTTAGATATCCTTTCTTTTCTATCAAAAGTTCTTGCAAAGTAGAGGTTTGATGATGTATTCTATTTGATCTGTCAATGATTTCTTTGTCTTGTCCACATATTTGGATCAATATCACCCTTCCGAATGATCGTTGCATATTGAATCACCTCTATAAGTCTCTAAAAGTCTCTTCTCTTAATTTACCTCTACTCACAGCTTTTTATAGAAAATTTTATGATTTCTAGGAGATACATGGGCGTATATTAGACCGTGTATGCTCTAAAATCCCTAGAATTTGTGATTTTGGATGGCTTGAGAGATGTACACAGCCATATACACGGCCGTGTATCCTTTAATTACTTCAAAACTTCATTTTATGCCTCATTTTCATCCAAATTCTTCTTCGTTTAGTCTATGAAGGCAATTATAAACTTTAAATGCACTTTAAGCGAATTAAGTACCAAATATACAATAAAATATAAAATATCAACCAAAAATACATCCGCGTTATAAATATAGACAAATTTGCATTTATCAAACATCCCCAAACTTAAGCTTTTGCTTGTCCTCAAGTAAACTATAATCAAAATTATCAATTTTACCACATCAATCCGTCATTAATCTTAACATGTCCATTCATATTATAAATCATCATGTCATATTTAATCAAACTAACATACAATTAGAACTAAATATCCTAAAATTAACTTCCTACGTCAATATTAATACTAATTACATCAATAGTTGCATTGAAATCAAAAGCATAAACCTTTACACCTTACTAAGATTTCACTCAGTACACTCTAGTGTTTGGGTGAAAAGTATCAAACTCTTAATCAATTTATAGTAGAACTCTTACCATATGCTTGCAATATTATCACATCTCCACCACTTATGTATAAAGTAGAAACAAAAATCAAAAGGTCTTCATACAGGTTGTAAAAGGGATTAGGTATGGTATGGTTGGGATAATAAAAGGGTTGATTGAAGGAATTTACTAAAGAGAAATTACATGAAAGTTGTTTACAATAGATACGAGTCCTTTTATTGCAACTCCACTGGTACCATATACTTTTATTCTTTTCTTTTTCTATATTTTTTAAGTTGAAATAATTTGAGCATTCACTACCAAAATTAAAGAAATAATAGACATTTCAAGAATTTAAAGTATCAAACAAACAAGTAATGTAAATACCTTCAGGGTTCAAAATAGCAAAATGGCTTCAAATAAAAATAGGATAAAGGTTAAGAATTGGTTTATAAACAATGACAAAACCTAAGGCTCAGCTTGATTATTCCTTAAGATAAATTTAAGGCAAGGTAATTATCAAAACAATAGGTCAAAATAAAATGTTGAACCTAAGTGTCTTTATCACTTCAATGATTCTAATTTAACAAATATGGTCTCAATATATAAAATAAAAGCAAGTTCTAGAATTGTTCAACTATACACGATAACACACATGAAAGAAATAAAAGGGTTTAAAATTTTTTAAATTTTCTCTATTTGATTATTTCAATTAATATTAAAAATTATGACTCATAAAATTATTTATTCTAACTTTCGTCCTTTTGCATACTAATTCAAATGAATATTCAACAATCAAGAAATTGATGGACATATTTCAATTAAGTAAAGATAAGAATTTATAAAATTTTATAATCAAGATTATAATAAGCTTAAAGAAATCATAGAACATTCATTAACCCCTTCTCTATTTAAAGTTGTCCCCAATTTACACAATATAAGTATATATAATAAGTGAGAAGGTTTATGATACTTTCCTAAATATGAAATTTTTTCTGAATTTCGATCCATTTAATATTAAACTAATATCTTTGCAAAATAGAAATAAAATGAGATTAAAATAATAAAATATAAAATGAAAATGAAAATGAAATATGAAAATAAAAATAACATAAAATTTAAAATAAAACTATCTTAATTCATAGGTTTTCTTCTATGTAGCGCTTGTTTCACATCTTTAACTCAACATATATTGCATGTTTCCCCTCATCCTGGTTCTATGATTAGTGACTTACTTCCACCCTTTTTTCCACAAAGTGGTTTTATATCCTATAAACAAGCTATATGATGTAAGATAAAAATAAGAGCATAATCTATCTAATTAATAAATCCTATCAACTACATTAATGCTCTTTTTAATGACAAACTATTAATAAAATGAGGGATAATGAAACTCCCTGAATCGCCTGCTAACTCAAACAATTTGTCTTTGAGAAAGTGGGAAACCTCCATACTTAAGGTGGCTATCAATCACTCATAGGTAGTTTCCTTGTTTAGTTCCCCCACCAGTTATTCCTTAACCACCTTGGTCCCCTCTTCTTCTTCTTCTTCTTCTTTTTGGAAAAAGCTTTCTGAATCATATTCTTCAATTACCTCTTGCTTCTCCTCTACTTCCTCTTCTAGGATGGAGACTTCCTCTTCTTCTACATTTTCTATCTCTATCATATCTTGATGCTCCTTTACAACAACAACAGTTACCTCCTCATCTTCTTAGAATGTCACTTCATCTATGAAGCCAACCTTTTTCTATTCTTCACCCTACTGTATTAATAGGCTCAAATATTATTCTGTGTTATACTCAAGATGTTTAAGTGAAAAAAACTCTTTCTTTGAATTCGCATCGGCTTGTTTTAAGTTTGGCAAGGCATTACATTACTTTATTTATAATGCTTTCTTCTTCTTCCTCCTCTTCTTCTTCTTCCTCTTCTTCTTCTTCTTCTTCTACTTCTAGGAGCTCACTTCCATTCCTAAGGATGATTGTTATTCCATGTTCTTTAGAATCTATTTCAGTAGGAATTGGAAATTCCTTTGCATCTCGTTAGCTATTAATTACGCCAGTTGGTCTATCCAATTCATCATATTTTGATTACAAGCATTTGTTTCCTAATGCCACATGTTTGATTCTTGAATAAAATTAGTCTCATATCAGATGGAGCATAATTAGTCTCCATTCCAAATTGTAAATGTTCTTGTATGTTGCACCTTGATGTTGATTGTACATGCTCGATTGTTCTCATATATAGGTTGGTAATCAACCTTCATGATTGTAATTGTTATCTGCTTCATCATTCCATTATGAGTTATGGTTATGACATTAAACCTTAAACCTTAAAATAAACACAAACACACTGTTAATAAAAAGAAGTTCAAAAGAAAATTAAATGAATAAGAGGAATAGCATTTAGGTGTTCCTAATATCAACGTGATCGGAAACAGCACAAAAACTTGATTAGTTTATTTCTATAACAATATTAGTATATCTACAAGTGCACGATATAACTATAGCTATCATTGGCAAGTACGAGTCAAATTCCTCGAAGAAAATGAATACTAGTAATTACTATTATCCTATTATCTAATCTATGAATTTATTTTGATTTTGAATAAAGAAAATAAAATTAAACAATTAAAATAAATATGAAACAATATTGAGCAAAGAGTATAGAAACTAGTTAGAAATAATTCATATTAACAATTAGTTTCTCGGTTATGAATCCCCCTAAAACTCTTAAATAATTGACTTTTTTATGCAATTATTTTATTGACTATTGAACCTTGGGAATTCTTGTTGTATGCTAATAACTTACTTAAGATTACTAATAATAATTTTAGAATTATCAACTGATATTATTCAGGTTAAATGTACTAAGATTGCTTTACTGATTTATGAATTCTACTATTAGGTTTGACTCTAATCCAAAGGATTTATATTGACCTATCTCTAGGTCTGCAATCAACTCGTTTCAATTATAGTAGATCTATTCATACATAACATATTTTATTCTCTATATTATGAGATCAAATTATGTACTAATATTCCAGATCTATAAACATATAATTGAATCACAATAGATCAATCAAAACAATTGCATTAGATAAAAGAATCAATGGATATTATAGCACAAACTAGGATTTATCTCACTTAGACACTAAAGATGTTTAGTTACACATGATAGAAAATGAAATCAAACATAAATAGAAAGAAAAACTAATAGAAAACAAAGAGTTTATAATTCTAAATCTCTCTTCTTTTCTATCGATTGTTCATGCAAGGTAAATGTTTGATGATGTATTCTATTTTATTTGTTGATGATTTGTTTATGTTTTCCATAGCTCTGGATCAATATCGCCCATTCTAAATGATCTCTGCATCTTGAATCAACCCTGTAAGTCTCTTCTTTAGCTCTATCTTCACTCACGTCTTTTTAGAGTAAATTTTAGGATTTTTGGGAGATACATGGTCTGATACACAAATACTTACTAGGCCATGTACACTTTAAAATCCCCAGAATTTGTGATTTTGCACAGCTTGAGAGATATACATGGCCATATACATTGTCATATATCCCTTAATAGCTTTTAACCTTTGTTTTATGGCACTTTTTCATTTGAATTCTTCTCTGTTTAGTCTATAAAGGCAATTATAACCTATAAATGCACTTAAAGTGAATTAAGTATCTAATATATAATAAAATTAAAAAATATTAAGCAAAAATACATCAAATATGAGGTATAAATCTGGCTAAATATATGCATATATCATGACCTTATTATTAATTTTTGATTTATTCTACAAAGGGCTTAATGTTTTTGAAGTCTATTGATGCATATTACCTTATTATGAATGCTAATACTTTATTTGAAATAATTGATGAAGTTGGGAATAAATTAGGGCCAGAAAATATAGTCAATTCATTACTAAAAATGATTTTGCTTATAAAGCGACTGGAAGAAGATTAAAAAGAAAGTATAATTATTTTTATTAGACTCCTTGTATTACACATTACATTGACTTTATGCTAGAAAATGTAGGAGAGTTTAGGTATTTTCTTATTGTTGATGAGATTGTGTTAAAAGCAAAAAAGGTGACCAAGTTCATCTATAATTGTGCATGGGTCTTGAATTTAATGGGAAAGGATTTCACCAATAATAGGAATTTGTGTACGTCCTACTAATATAAGATTTGCAACAAATTTCTTATCACTTCGGTTTTTTATTAGGGTAAAAAAAGAGTTGAGACGTATATTTACAAATGATACGTAAGTTGCATCCTAGTTTGCTAAGTCTAATGCTGGATTGAAGGTTTCCAGAATTATGATTGAAGATACTAAACTTTGGTCCCAATGTCAAAGTGTCATATGCGTCTATGGGGATACTTCGTCTGGCTGATAGTTATGAAAAGGAAATAATGACTTATTTTTATGATGTCATAAAGAGGGCGAAAGAAGTAATCAAGACCAATATGAAAAATAGGTCTTCTTTGTACACACCTTATCTTGGAGTCTTTAATGAGAGATGAGAAAGACTTTATATTGTTTGTGTTAAGTCAATTAGACTTCCCTTATATTATTTTGGTGACAATCAAATAAAAATAATCTTATAAATATATAAACTATTTTGATAAGTTTGTTAAGTGTGCAGAAAAATGTCGGTAACACTTAGTCATTCCAGACAATATGTCAGTAACAGATGATACATGTCATTACAGACGAAGCAAAACAACAGGCCAAGTGCAAATAACAAACGAAACATAAATAACTGACGAAGTGAAAACAATAGATGAAGCGTAAAAAACAGACGAAGCACAAATAACAGACGAAGTGGAAATAAGAGACAAAGCCCAAATAACAGACGAAGCTTAAATAACAGACGAAGCACATACAATAGACAAAGCGCAAAACAACAGACGAAGTGCAAAAAATAGACGAAGCGGAAACAACAGACGAAGCAACAATATTATAAGATACAAAAATGAAGATACTCTAGAATGTCAGACAGTTAGTTAGTTGGATTTAGTTACAGAACTCAACTAAATAAAGGTCTCTTGAAGATTCAAGAAGTTGTTTTCAAGAAGACAGTGAATACTTAGGCTATAAATACTAGTCCTAGTCGAAGACTAAAATAATTTTTTGCTTATAAGAGAGAAAACTGTGATTGTACAATACTTAGAAAAAATTATGTATTCAAAGTGCGAAACAAGAGAGCGAATCCTAATGTAACGTAAAGCTTAAGATATCTTTCTTAGAGAGAGAAAGAAAAGGCTGTAGCCTGGAGAGGCTAAGATAACATAAAGAATACTTTGTCAAAGAGACCTGAAGAGGCTCTAGAAGGGAAGAAAGAATACTTGTAAAAGTTCAAAAGTATAGTGAAATCTCACACAAACTCTGAGGACTAGACGTAGCTCAAGGTTTGGGGTGAACCAGTATAAAATCGCAGCGTCTATTCTCTAACTCTCATACTTTAATTTTCTTGTTGTTATACAAGTAGATAAAGTTACTTACGATTTTAATACTTATCAATTTTTAGTAAAGTGTTTTTGGTATTCATCTGATAGTTGTAAAGATATTCAAGAAATCTCAAAATATTACACAATTCAACTCCTCTTCCTGTGTATTTTGTATACTTTACATGATTCCTATATTAACAAGTGATTTACTTCAGTTGTTGTTACAGCTCGGTTTTCAAGAACCACCTTTACAAAGTGAGGACAAAGATCCATGGCTGAATCACATGTTTTTATAACTGAAGGTACCTCGGTCATAAAACTTCCTACATTCAATGGTGAGGATTATCATTATTGGAAAGATAGGATGCAGCTCTTTATAGAATGCACACATATTGATCTTTGGGATATCATCGAGAATGGACCATACGCAACAACAAACAATGAAGGTAATATCATTTTTTGTAACAGATGGTCAGATGATCAGAAAGCTCGATTTCAATTAAATTCAAAGGCCAAGTTCTTTCTGAGTTCTGCGCTAAACAGAAGTGAATATGATAAGGTTCATGGATGCGAAACTGCAAAGGAAATATGGGACACATTATCCATCTCACATGAAGCCACAAAACAAGTGAAAGAGTCCAAGATTAACATTGTTGTACATCAGTATGAGCTGTTCAATTTGAAAGAGGATGAGTTTATTGATCAGATGTTTGGATGATTTCAAACTATCGTTAATGGACTTAAAGCTCTTGGGAGAATCTACGATAATTAAGATCATATTAAAAAGATTCTTAGGAGTCTTCCTAAAAGATGGAGACCTAAAGTTACAGCAATACAAGAAGCCAAGGACTTAAGCGTGTAGAAGCTAGATGAATTACTTGGTTCTTTGAAGATACATGAAGTAGAGCTTGATGCAGAAGATAAACCTAGAAGAGATAAATCTATAGCATTAAATGCTGGTCAGAAGAATCAAAAGAACTAGAGAAGTAGAATTACATCTTCAAAAGCATTAAAGATTGAAGAAATAAAGAATGATGATGCCAGTGAATCTAATCAAGAGTCAAGTGAAGAAGATGATGAACTATCCTTCATTTCAAGAAATATTAGAAGGATGTGAAAAAAAGAAATCAAAAGGAAATAAAGATTTTTCTTTTAAGAAAAATAGCAAAGACGAAGTCAAGAATGAGAAAACGTCTATCGTCTGCTATGAGTGCATCAAACTAGGACACTACAAGTCTGAATGTCAGTTGCTCAAAAAAAAATAGAAGAAAAGTAAAGAAAACAAAAAAGGCATGATGGCAACTTGGGAAGATTTGGAGTCCTCCAAATCTAATTCCACAGAAGCATCAGTATAAGAAAATATATGCTTTGTAGCTGAGAAGAAATGCGACGATGAGCTAAATTCTAATTCTAATGAACTACAAGAAACATATTTAGAATGGTTAGAAGATTCATATGCTATATTAAAGCAATATAAGGCTTTAAAAAGGAAATTTGCTAAAAACGTAAAGAACACGGAAGTATTGGAAAAAGAAAACGTCTGCCTTAAGAAACAAGTAGACGATATAAAAAGAAAGTAACTGTAGATAAATCTGAAGAAATTAGTCAATTGAAACAAAGGATTAACAGTCTTTCAGCAAAAATATTAACATTTACTAAAAGTACAAAAAAGATGAATGATATGATTGAAAAATATAGACACCCGAATGATAAGAGTGGTTTAGGAATCACTAATAGCAATGTTCATTATGATAAGAGTTATGTTCCTAATAGGAAGCTGTAGGAAAATCCCGGGAGGAACATCACATGTTCCAGCAGCGGAAACAAAAATTTTTTATTCCCGGGACCTTCCCGAAACCCAGGATCCCGGTGTCGGTATGAAA